>JANZLQ010000060.1:13410922-13421631 GCA_026212715.1 Elanus axillaris
GCCTGCCTCACCATGGTCTTCATCACCACGGGCTGCAGGGGAATCTCTGCTCCGGCGCCTGGAGCATCTCCTCCTCCCTCTGCACTGACCTGGGGGGCTGCTGGGTTGGTTCTCTTACATGTTCTCACTCCTCAGCTGCTGTTTCTCCCCATTCCCAAACTTTTTTCCCTTCTTAAAATGTTATCCCAGAGGTGCTGCCGCCCTCACTGACGGGCTCGGCCTGGGCTAGCGGCGGGTCCGGCTTGCAGCCGGCTGGCACTGGCTCTGTCGGACATGGGAGAAGCTTCCAGCAGCTTCTCACAGAAGCCGCCCCTGTAACCCCCCCGCTACCAAAACCTTGCCACACAAACCCAATACACTCTTTCTTTGCTGGCTACTTTTATTAGATTTCTCTACAGCAGTTTCAGACTTCCTGGAATATGGGGGAATAAAAAAGACATAGGTTTACAGATGTAGTTTCACCAGTGTCTTGTGTATATAATTAATTTTATGGCAGTTTGTCTCCATATATTATAGTACATTCACCCTAGGATTAAATTTGCCACTTTATGGCAGCAGTACACTGACATTTATCTCACTCTTTCCTCTCTCTTATCGCTGCCTAGTTCTCTTCTTTTTGTCATCCAACAGTATAGGTCTCATGTTTTATAGAGAAATCCCTGACTGGCTGGTCCTTATTTTCTTTTCCCATTTCCAATTCTTCATACCTTATGGTCATCCAGTTGCTCCTCTGAAAATATTCTGCTCCTCCTTCACATTGATGACTTCTAGTATCACACCATCAATGTATTTCAGTAATTTTTTCCTTTTTGCTGTTTCTGTTCATTACTAGAAATATTAAATAATATGCTCCACAAAAATCATGCTTGAAAACCAAACTGATAGCTCTTACCTAAACCTGTAATTTTCCTCCTTTTACTTCTTCTTTACCTACTATTGTATACCAATTTTTAACCTAATTCCTAATTTCTTGAACATAGTTATTTGACTGATGAGGTAGCAACATCAAAACCTTGAATGAAAGCCAGATGCATTAAATTTAGTTCCTCATCAAGATTAATGCACATTAATGGGCTTGGTTAGCTACAGATATTTATCTGCTTAATTCTTTGTATTGCTCAATTTATGCTGAAGTAACACTGCGATGAAATAGTGGTTTTTATCTTAATTAATCCAAAATACATCTAAGTCTTCTCCCTTTAAATTTAACAATCAGATTTTGTATTAGTCACTCTAAAACAAAGATCAGAAATTGTGAATTACATTATGGGGCTGGTGGTTGGTTTTTGGTGTTTGTTTGTTGTTTGTGTGGTTTTCTTTTTAAAGGGAACAGTATACTAGAATTATATTTCCTAACACTTAACACAGTGCTGGATGGATTAAAACGTCTTACATGTGCCATTTTACCAGAAGATCTAATTTATTAAAACAAACCCAACTCCTAATTTACTGGTTTTGGCGGGGATAGAGTTAAATTTCTTCATAGTATCTTGTATGGTGCTATGTTGTGGATTTGTGATGAAAACGTTGTTGATAACATAGGGATGATTTAGTTATTGTGGGACAGTCCTTGCACAGAATCAAGGCCTTTCCTGCTTCTCATGCTGCCCTGCCAGCAAGTGGGCTGGGGGGGCACAGCTGACCTCAACTGGCCAAAGGGCTATTCCATGCCATACAGCATCATGCTCATCAGGAGAAGCTGGGAAAGGAGGAAGAGGGGGACACCTGAAGTGATGGTGTTTGTCTTCCCAATTAGCTGTTGCACATGATGGAGCCCCTCTTCCCTGTGGATGGTTCAACATCAGCCTGCTGATGGGAAGCAATGAATGAATTATTTATTTTACTTTGTTTGGGAATAACCGTCTTTATCTTAACCCATGAGTTTTTACACTTTTACACTTCTGATTCTCTTTCCCATCCCACTGTGGGGGAGTGAGCGAGCAGCTAGGTGGGGCTGAGTTGCCCACCTGGGTTAAACCATGACAACTAATAAAATATGTAATATGAATTTAAATTAGTTTGTATTTGTCATCTTTATTCAACTTTGGAACCAAAGACTATATTTGAAAGCAAAATTGTCACCAGAAAGTATCGTAAAATTAGGATAGATAATGCAGTACAAGATGTTATTTCTCACCACCACTTTCTTGCTTTGTGAAATCTCTAGGTGCTTCCTCCTGTTGTATATTTCTCTTGCAAGCTTATTTATTTTTCAGCAGGGGTCTCTTTCCACTGCAGACACTGAACAGATTGTTACTTCTCATTGGCAGAAGATAGGAGACTGCTCCTGATAAGAATTCTGCAGGTAGCACTGGTTAGCATCATGGACTACTTAGAAGAAGCAGAGGAAAAAAGTGTCTGAAGCTTAAGGTGTCTAAACCAAAGAAATACAATTTTTCCAACCACCATCCTTATCATGGGTTATTGAATGTATTTTTTGTCTTTATTGAACCTTTTAAAATTCTACAGCAAAATAAAATAATTCTGTTTTCCTTTTATGCCTCAGCTAAATAGGATAGTATTAATAATAGTAGAATTCCATTAACAGTCATGTTTATGCTTAAGAGCTGAGAAAAGTTTATGAACCAAAAGTTCCATATACTTTGATTTGTGCCAATTCAAGTTATGATTGATATACTTTAGTTATGAAGTTGGTTTTAGGGTTTTTTAGCAAACAATGCAGAGTGTGAGAGGGAACCTTTAGATCATAATCTAGGTATTAACTGCATTTAAATTATTCAACATCATTGTCTCTCCCCATCGTCTACTGAGAGAGATGAACAATATGGCTCTAGAGTTTCCCAGCAAAAAGTATTGGGATGGAATATTACAAACATGTATCATAATACACAGAACATTTATCCCTCTGTAGAGCTTTTTAGGGTTCTGGTCCAATTACTAAAGTAATTTAAGAGTTTCTGACACAAAAATATATTTAAATAATTACAGGATTGTCTAAAGAAGAATTAGGTTAAGTTTCTGTGAACACATTTTAAACCATCTGGGAAAAATATGTACATCTTGGTGCTTTTGATGTTCATTTATAAACAGAGTGAAATATTTCCTGAGTATTAGCTTCTAATATTGATATTAATGATAATGAGACTCTCTTCAAGAGCTAAAAAGTATATCATACTTGTGCATTTAGGTCAAAATCTGTTGGCCTTCTATCATAGTACTTCTATTGTTATCAAGCAGAGTTATTTCTTATTGACAGATTAATTAAGGTTGATGATCTCTTATTAATGACTGGGAAATCTTCTGCTAAAGAGTTAGAAATATTAAAGTATGATTTTTCTTGACCTTCATTATGGAAATTATAAAGACATAAGAAAAAACTGTAGCTTTGAAAACAGAAATTTTTAGTGATACAATATTTTCCCGCAAATACCATAACTTAATAGATACTACTCCAAAAATAATGTCTAAAGAGTTTTAGGATATTTTCTGCAGTGAAAGTGCCAAATTCCATGTTTATATGGGACACTGTAATTTGTTTCATGTATCTCAAGACTGAATTATCATAAAAGTTTTGGCACTTATATATGAGAGACAGCGCTCTCTGAGTAATGACATTGAGTTGAATTTTTGAAAGGATTGGAGTGTGATGCAGGATCAAAGGTTTTCATCCTCAGAACATGCAGATAGAACAGAAGATGTGGAAAAGGAAGAGGACATCACCTAACATATACTTACCTGAGATAACTCCTAAGGGAGTCTTGTCAGCACAGGGGGATTGAGCCACCCTGGAAAATAACCCTGGGTGAAAGTGGGCTGCCTCACGTTTTGGAAGTGTCTGAGAGCCACCTTATCTTAAGATAAATGTCTAACATAAATTAGATTAATTCTGCTTTCGGAGTGCATGTGTCTGTCCTTTAACCGTAACGGGACCCTCTGAGCGACTGACCAAAATCCAAGTGTCTGTATCAGAAAATACTAACTTTAGTTGAAACGAATACTTCAAACACTAAAGTTAAGTTTTTAAAAGACCTGTATCTCACAGTGTGAAAATCCCGTTATGTTATTTTTATAGAACTCCTTCACACTGATAAAAGAATGCAAAAAGTATGTACACTTCAAAAAAATTTAAATTCTCACCACTTAATTCTATATTATTTCTAATGATGATGGTAGTGCATTTTTGAAGGCAAATTAATTATTTTGGATTTCAGAGAATTGTTGCAGAATGTTAGGAAAATTAACAATTGACGGTCATGTGGTGTTTCTACTACCAAACAAAGATTTAGACAAAGCTGGGGCAGATAAAGCAGGGCTATGCTAAAAAGGCTTCTGTATATTTTATATCACCTCTGAACAATGACTTGGTCCAAGGACAAAATTAAGAAATATCATGGATGTGGGTGAAAAGGTGAGAAGTTAATTATATTGCAATCTAATAGATGGTAGGTAGTATTCTGTCTTATTGCCTTACAATAGAGAGTTTCCTCTTTATACCAAATTTCTCTTTACACGTTTGCACTCCCTTAGCGAGCTTTATTTATTAAGGATACTGTATGAAATTAATTAGTTTTTCCACCTTATAGACTTGGAGATTGTGCTGCTAATGTTTGATAATTTTAAGATGAAGCCCTGGGTGTTTTTCTCTATCTTTTTTTGGCTGCCAAGGCAACAAGCAGAAGACTTGAAGGTGGCTGCATGATTGCACCAGCTCATATCAAAAAACTGTTATATCAAGAGCAAGTAAACATGCTTGTTTTCTTCCTTGTATGTGGTGAATAAGTACATTGAATCAATCTCAACTGTCCATCAAAGTCAAATTTATTAAAGCACAACACTGTAACTGAACACTTTTTGAAATCAACATGACTGATGGCTAACAGCATGAGGTTTGCACCTGCATTTACATTTTGAAAGACTGACCTTTTTCTACCATCTTTGATTTTTCTTTAATGGGCCCCTTGCAAAACTCAGAAAGTAAGAACGAATAGCTTCTTATCATTATAGAGGCAATACAAACACTATGCTGTTTCTTCCAGAATTACATATACCACAAATGAAAGATGAAACAGAAAATAGCAGAAATAACCCCCCCATTTCTCAACCTGTCAGCTACATAAAAAAAGGCCCATTAAAGCAGAGTAAGTGGCACACAGAAAAGCAGCTACTGCTACAGGAAAACCTCACTGCAAATATACAGTAAGTCAGAGACATTTAATTTTTATTAATTTAAAAATACATCCAGAGAGCACACCAGGTCAATCAAACTGACTCTCTAACCTATGACTTCCATGGAACAGTACCCTGCTGGGTCTGAAATGCCATAAAATTATTTGACTGAGAGCTAACTTTATTTTACCACTTGAATATTTAAGAGAAGGAATGTTTTCAGGGCTTGGAAAAGAATAGCATTTAAAAAATTAAAAATGCTTCCTTTTTTTTTTTTTTTTTTTTTTTTTTTAGCATTTTGAAAATATCACCGGCTCAGTGTAGAACTGTGTGATCTTAGTAAATGCTTTTCTCCCTAGAGATTATCCTATTTTGGAGACCTGAAGAATGATCTCAGGTAAACTATGCCTCTTCATTAACCATGGGGAAAAGGGAAGTAGAAACAACTCGCAGAAGATAAAAAATTTAAAACTCCCATGACTGAGAAAGAGAGACAAGTCTGGACCTTGTAATGGTGTAGCTATAGGACTTTATATTCTCTTTAGCTGTGTAACCACATTCAGCAATTTTTGCCACAAGACATTTGTTCCTGCTTCTGCAACACATTTGACAACACTTCCTATTGGGATACTGCAGCTGTTAAATGTACATCTAATTAATTCACTTCAGACAGAGAAACCAACTGTGTGAAAATAATTTAGAATTACTAGTTTACTACAATATCACTAAGGAAATTATTGAAGATATGCTTATTGGTTTTTTTTTAAATTGAAAAGAAAGTATTTTTTCTTACTGTTTCCTTGGAGTTTGTTTTCTATTTAACTGAAAGTTTATTAGTATTCTGAAAGTTTACTGACAAACTATTTACTTATGTTTTAATTTATTTAACTAGGAACACAACATACATAAGAGAGAGAGTAGTTTGTTTCACGTTTAAAAAATATGATCTGGCTTTGAAGCAGCTAAACAGGGGAATATAAAGAGAATTATACAAATAATCCCACATTTATTAAATAATAATGGAAATCTAAGTAGAATTTATGTAATATTAATCAAAAGACATTTGTCATTTCTTTTATTATACAGTTTTGTTTCATAAAAATTGTTAACTAGTAAATATAAACAAAACAAAAATTTTAAGCTAAGTATGGAATCAGAAAAAATGGTAACTTTGTCAGTATTTTCATTCAGAAAAGCCTACTGCAGATAATTAATACTAAAGGAAAGAAAAGATATTTGAACCTAGGCTATCAGCTAAAAAAGTACCACTTTCATAAGCATTTTGCAACCTTGCAAATGGTGGTCTTGTATGAGCGAGGGGGTAGGACCAGATGACCTCCAGAGGTCTCTTCCAAACTCAGCCATCCTGTGACTCTCTGATTCAGTGATTCTGGTGAATCTAGATCTCTTCTTCTTTATTTAGATTAAACATTTTTTTTCAAATTGGCTATGGCTATCCACTGAGGGAAAAGAAACAACTCCATCTGATCTGGGTAGGTATTACATCATACACCAAGGAAAGTGATACTCAAAGATTTTATGAAAGTAATTCAGGAGCAGGCAGTGAGTCAAGATCTAGTTGAGCAATTTTGCATATGGAAAAAAAAATCAAATGCTGCTCAGAGCTAATTTACAAATAAAAGAAAAGGATTATGTACGCCAAGCTTACTATACACTGTGAGCAGTTTGCCCAGTTCCTTCTACAAGTGAGTCTCAGCTGCTGTTCAAAAATATTTTAAGAACATAATATGCCTCCTGGAGCATGTCTACATGCAAAGTAGCATCTTTGGTAAAATAAAGTTTTCAAATTTCAAATGTGGCAACTGCACTTCTTTTCTCAGAGGAAAGAAAAAAAGAGCTCTTAAAAATGAAATACACATATGATGAATAAGGCTACATTTTGGCGTATGACTACATACCATATAATGCAGAAGAGCAAATAACAATTTATTCTTACCCAACTGCTGAAAGTAATTTGTTATTTTTATTCTTATTCTTGTTATTATTTCACAGTACTCCACTAGCTGCTTCACACAAAGTATGAAAGGAGACGTGGTGCTTCCCTTGGATACTTAAGAGTTTAAGACAAAACTCTGTCATTTAGCACATGGTGTAGTAAAATTTGAGCCTTTCCTTTTTATGCTTGGAGAGATGCTGAGGGAAGAGTATCTTTTCCCGTCAACTCTTTTCTGCTCTAGAGAAGGAGTTGAATTGCTACAAATATCTGTCTGTTGTAACGCACTTTTGTCCCTGCAATGTCTGTCACGAGCCGGCAAAGTCATCATGTTCCTGATCAAATCCTGTATAGCTCTGGGAGGTGGGATACAGCCACTTTGCAGAGCCTGCCGGGTCCGTGCTGAGGAACCGGTGGTACAACACGCTAAGAAAAGAGTCACGGGCAGCAGCTGCTCCCCTGACACACCTCACCACCGCTTGTCTTCACCAGGTCCCACGACCGTAGTGGTCTGTCCTTAAATGACAGTGGAAGTGATAGTGATAGGCACAAGTGTCAATCAGTAGAGATGCGGGATCATCCCAGTCGTTGCAGCTGTAAATGCAAACGGACAAACAACTCAAATGCTGTTTTTACAACGTGGAGTGTCAGCACAATTTTGCTACATTTTGGGATGTCTGTTAGGGCCAGGGTTACGAGGGGGAGGTGACGGTGACTGAGCATTCAGAAGTTTTCTGAATGAGGCAACCACAGTTCAGTAAACAGGAGCACTGATGAAGCATCTGAAGTACAGCGGGCAAATGGAAGTGAGGGCCGAAATAGGCATAGGCATGGGATACTGACCTTCAGTGCAGTGGAAAGAGTCTGCTGAAAAGGGAATAGAAATACACCATACAAGACTGAAAGCCAAACAGAAGTTTTCTATAACTTTTTTTTTTATTTGTCAGTGTACATTTTCCTATATGGCCTTTCTTGTCTTAGATTTCTGTTTTGAGAGACTTTTCCTCATGCGTTTCCAGAGATAAAGCTTTAACAGAAAATCCCCTGATGTTTAGGACCACCCTTCAGTGCAAATGTATTGTTATAGAAGTCCTGCCTCCTAAAGTATTTAGATACCTAGTTCATTCGTTTTGGTAAGTTAAGCATCCAAGGGTTCAAGTTTGTGTGTTTAGACAAATACTGTTTCAAGTGTGGTTTTACTAGGATAAATGTTACCACACTAGGATTTTTATTACTGCAGTTGTAATGGTTAAAAAAATTGCACTAGCTGACATAGTTATAGGTGTAAAATCTTGTAAGTGCAGACCAAGCCCTTGCCTATAAGAAACTAAGATGGAAGATTATGTCTCCCTTGAAAGCACTGTGTAAATTTACAGCAGCAGATAAATGATGCAATTGGAAAAGTATTTTTTTTGTAGATTGCTCTGAGAGTAATGCAGGCTGGCTGTGAAAGGAGTATTTTTAGAGGGTGAGAAGCTCATAAAGGGAGATGGTGGAGCTATAGGCCATTAATATAAGCAAGTAAGCATCTAGTACAGTGTGATGCAAATGAGTTATGAGTGACCTAGCAAGGCTTTAATCAGGCTGATGTAATAGCATAGATTTTGTGTAAAAGTAGGAACATGGTTTTGGACTTCCTGACTTATTTTTATTTCTTTTTTTATTATTTTTCCAGCTGGCTTACCCTTCTATTAAAATAAATTGAAGCAAAGAAAAAGAAGAAACAAAGAAATATGTTCCAGTATGTTAGGGCCCAAGTGCAAGCAATCAACTAAACAAAGAAAATGCCTTGAAATTTGGCTTCTCAGAGGATTCAGGGACTTTACCCATTAGAAATGAATGCTCAGAAAAGGTGTCACTCTCTATGATACTGCTGATCCACAGAGAAGAAAAAGATTGAAGGGTAATTTGAAGACAGTCAGCCACCACTTTTCAGAGGAGTCAGATGAACTGCCAGTTTTGACATTCTGTCTAAAAGAAAACCTCCAGCATCACAGCAGTCTTAATATCCTCATGTCATTAGTAAGCAAGGAATTGAGAGATGTGTGAATGCTCAGATAGGGAATGATATACTTTTTAAACAAAATGAAATGTTCACAGATATTAACTGTCTGCAGAGTTGGATGCTTAAACAAAAAGATAAATGTGTTCTCCATTTTACTCTTTAGGTTGTACTGTCGATCCCGCACAGATAATTCCAACAAAAATTCTGCAAATCTATTGCATCAGAAGGAGAAATTACCTGCCTTCAGTATCAACACTAGCTGGTCCATCAGGAAATTCTTTACATAGGGCATCGTGTTGCTTTAAGAAGAAATTATTATTCTTGTTACTGTTGTTATTATTATTAACTTGTATATGAATGTCTGCTACAATGCTCTCAATATGTTTTTGCTCTAGCCAAAAAAGGAGAAATTCTGGGACTTGTGTTGCTTTGTCACTGCTGTAGGAATACTCCATAAAGAAAAGATGACATTTTATTACTAATATCTAAGGGATATTTTGCTTAGTACTACCTGGTATTTAGGAATATGCTTCTCTGCACTGTGTGGCATTTAAGCATAATTACTGGGTTTTGCAACAGCAAGAAAAATTCTTGCTATGAACAGCAAGTAAGTTCTCATGTGCCATTTTTACATTCGATACCAGCATGGATGATTATAGAAAAAAAGTGAACAAGTTTGAACATATGCCAGGTAGAACATGCAAACCTATAAATATGAAAAGGCAAAAACTGCCCCCCACTCCCACCCTCACACCATGCTGGGGATTTAGGGATAGATTCCGCCTGTTTGCTGGTCACTCTTTTCCATCCGCATGATGTCTTCCTTCAAGATGAGGTCTCTCTGGTTTGCAAACTTTGTCTAATGTCACAGTTAGTTTTCAGACAAGTCAAGCATTCAGTCTGCAACTTGTGCTTCCAGAATGAAGGCTTTCCATCAAAGACTGGATGTAGATATGAAAGAAATCAAATCCTTTCATTTTCTCAGAGCAAAATTGTTTAGAGAATGCCTGGAGGTGTTTGTGTCACTGACCAGAAGATGCAAAAATTCTGTCATGGCTTTCTGTGGAAGCTGCTTGCCAGGACCTGATTGTCAGAAATTAAAATGAGACTAAGCTCATGTACAATGGTTTTGTCCTAGTCAAGATTTTCTGAACCAGTGAGAGCGCACCACTCCATTCAACAGCCATCACTACATCTCTCCTCTACAATATTGGTTCTCAAAAAGCCTGAGGAAGCTCCCTTGGTGAAAACAATTTGGTTTATTTTCATGGGGTTTAAATCTGATGCCGCATAATCTCATTGCTTGCTCCAAATGAACTTTCATGTGGTATATTATTAGTATTTCCCCCATGACTCAGTGTCACAAGATCTTTCTCTGAACCTTCACAGTCACTGCCGTGGTTTAACCCTGGCCAACAGCTCAGCCCCACCCAGCCACTCGCTCACTCCCCTGCAGTGGGGTGGGGGAGAGAAGTGGAAGAGTAAAGGTGAGAAAACTCATGGGCTGAGATAAAGACAGTTTAACAGGGAAAGCAAAAGCTGTGCATGCACAAGCAAAGCAAACCAAGGAATTCACTCCCCACTTCCCACGGGCAGGCAGGTGTTCAGCCATCTCCAGGACAG
>JANZLQ010000060.1:13436838-13459569 GCA_026212715.1 Elanus axillaris
CCTTGGCCACCTGGGCACACTGCTGGCTCATATTCAGCCGGCTGTCGACCAGCACCCCCAGGTCCTTTTCCCCCGGGCAGCTTTCCAGCCGCTCTTCCCCAAGCCTGTAGCACCGTGTGGGGTTGCTGTGACCCAAGTGCAGGACCCGGCACTTGGCCTTGTTGAACCTCATACAGTTGTCCTCAGCCCATGGATCCAGCCTGTCCAGACCCCTCTGTAGAACCTTCCTACCCTCAAGCAGATCAACCCTCCCTCCCAACTTGGTGTCGTCTGCAAACTTACTGAGGGTGCACTCAATCCCCTTGTCTAGATCATTGATAAAGATACTGAACTGGCCTCAACACTGAGCCCTGGGGAACACCACTTGTGACTGCCTGCCAGTTGGATTTAACTCCATTCACCACAACCCTTTGGGCTCATCTATCCAGCCAGTTTTTCACCCAGTGAAAAATACATTTGTCTAAGCCATGAGACGCCAGTTTCTCAAGGAGTATGCTATGAGAGACAGTGTCAAAGGCCTTACTGAGGTCGAGGCAGACAACATCCACAGCCTTTCCCTCATCTACTAGGCAGGTCACCTGGTCATAGAAGGAAATCAGGTTGGTCAAGGAAGACCTGCCCTTCATAAACCCGTGCTGACTGGGCTTTATGGCCTGTTTGTCCTGCAAAAGCCATGTGAATGCTCTCAAGACGAACTGTTCCATAATCTTCCCTGGTACCGAGGTCAGGCTGACAGGCCTGTAGTTCCCTGGATCCTCCCTCTGACCCTTCTTGAAAATGGGTGTGACATTGGCAAGCCTCCAGTTATCTGGGACCTTCCCCATGGACCAGAATTGCTGATAAGATGATGGAGAGTGGCTGGGCAAGCACCTCCGCCAGTTCCCTCAGTACTCTTGGATGGATCCCATCTGGTCCCATGGATTTGTGAGTGTCCAGATGGTGTAGGAGGTCACTAACTATTTCCTCCTGGATTAAGGATGGTATATGCTGCTCTTCATCCTTGACTTCCAACTTGGGGGCAGAGTACACTGAGGATAACGGGTGTCTCTAAAGACTGAGGCAAAGAAGGCATTAAGTACCTCAGCCTTTTCCTCATCTCTGGTGGCAACATCCCCTTCTGTATCCATTAAAGGACAGATATTCTCCTTGGCTTTCTTATTACTGTTAACATATTTGTAAAATCATTTTTTGTCATACCTTACAGCAGTAGCCAGATTAAGTTCTAGCTGAGCTTTTGCCTTTCTAATTTTCTCTCTGTATAACTTAATAAGGTCCCTGTACTCCTCCTGAGCTGCATGCCCCTTCTTCCAGAGGTGATAAACTCTCCTTTTTTTCTTGACTCCTAGCAAAATCTCCCTGTTCAGCCTGGCTGGTCATCTTCCCTGGCAGTTTGACTTGCAGCGCATGGGAATAGCCTGGTCCTGAGCCATTAAGATTTCCTTCTTTAAGAATGTCCATCCCTCCTGGACACCTTTACCCTTCAGGTCTGACTCCCACGTGATTCTCTCAACCAGTGCCTTGAAGAGGCCAAAGTTTGCCCTCCAGAAGTCCATAGCAGTGGTTTTGCTGACCACCTTCTTTGTCTCACCGATAATTG
The DNA here is from genome assembly GCA_026212715.1 of Elanus axillaris. NCBI lineage: Eukaryota > Metazoa > Chordata > Aves > Accipitriformes > Accipitridae > Elanus > Elanus axillaris. Next base: position 13,438,436 of record JANZLQ010000060.1, read on the forward strand.
AGAATTCTATCATTTCATGGTCACTAAGCCCAAGACGGCCTCTGACCATCACACCTTCCACCAGTCCTTCCCTGTTTGTAAGCAGTAGATCTAACAAGTACCTGTCCCTGATTTCTATGTTTATATAAGAAAAGCTGGAATGCAATTAAATAATTAGGTTCTGACACACAATTCGTGACTGAAGAAAATCTAAAAAGTGTCCTATCTTAAAGAATAGTTACAATTGCAGATGGATGTTGTAAGAACTTTTCCATTTGTATCGGCACTTCTTTTTTTCCTTTTAGAGAAAATGACAGTTTTAACAACTGGAAAATCTCTGGAATGTTCAGGTTTTGTCCCTTATTAGATTTTAATAATAATAATAACAATAATAATAATAACAACAACACATAAAATAGAAAGAATATCCACTGTGATTAATAAAATAATATTTTCATTCATGCTCAGACTAATATGAAAAATAACGAATTTTTTTGCTGAACTGAATCAGATCATTTCAGTTCAGTCTAATGCTGACCTGCATTTGTCTGCACTCTATGTTACTTCACCAGAATTACAGTTCTAATTGTATTGTACCATTTATTCTACCCTTTAGATCAGAATTCCATGTTAACTGATTATCTGATGAAGTGTTATAGTATTTTTCCAGGCACAGAATATTATTCTGTATCTCTGGAGTCCTATAACTGTAGAAATTGTAGAAGATATCATGTGTCTGGGAGTTTCTCACATGTAGAGGAATGATACTTTGAGAAAGCCAAAATAGAATATCCAACATCTGCAAAAAGAGACAATCCAATACTGAGAGAAAAAAATAGCTTCTTTGAACTCTTCTCCAGCATTTTGAACTCTTCTCATAGTAAGGATCAGTTTTTTGACTGAATTTCTATTTCTGTATTTTATACACTTTTGATTAAAAATACAAAAAAACCCATTAAGATATATGGGATCAGTTCTAACTGAAACCAGAGAAAAGTATGTTTTGAAATAAAGATAGAAAAATGGTTATATTTTTGAAAAATAGTTTACTTTTTCCTTTTGTAATAATCCCAAAGTTCAGCCACCTATTACCTAATATAAGCATTTTCAGCTTTAAATTATTACAAATTAAGTAGGTTTTTTTTCTGTACACATAAGCTGCATCACTGTCGTGATTTCGTTGCAATTCCAGAAGTGTATCAGTTTAAAGGAAGAGGATATAGCCTATTACCAAAGAGAAAAAAAAAAAAAAAAAGCATCATTATAAGGCAAGTTTACCTCCTACCACAATTATTACGTGGATGCAACTATCTGCGTTACAAATATCTAAAAAAAAAAAAAAAAGAAACAAACCAAATATAATTTAAAAACCCCAACAGAATGGCATAGAACTTAACTGTACATCAGGCAGTAAATAAGTAACATTTCCTCACTGAGGAGGGAGAGACTTAAAATAATTAGTTATTTTAGGCATTAGAAATGTGAAAATGACCTGTCTAATACAGAGAAAAACAAATTATTGTTAAACTTAAGAAATAAGTATGTATATTGTCAGAGGAAGCAGTAGGCAATGTGTTGGAAGAAAGAAGCCTAGAATTACAGAAGCACACTGCTTTCTCAACAGATAGTAATTATACAATTAACTATGGGAAGATTAAAGTAGCGCTACAGAGTGATTATATATCATGCTGAACAATATAGACACCTCATTTCTCTGCGTAACACAGCACTAAAACTGACTGACATCAACTAGGACACCAACAAGGCACCTCTACGGAATCACTGCATTCCAGTCATCCATTCTGACACTATCAGTTTTAGTCAATTTTTTGCTCCCTTTTAAAAAAGATAAAAAGCAAATAACAATCATTGTCTTCTTAGAATCAAATTTTCTATCAAAACAAACCAAATAACTTTCGCATTTTCCTAATCTTTTTGATTACTGTTATCACAGATAACAGTATTGCTCATTTTCATCCTTATTAGCAATCTTACATGGACTAGATTCACACCTTTTCTAAATAATTTATTTTAGTAAGGCATGTTGATAGTGCTATCACTTATCTCTAAGGATGAACATTGTTCATTTCTCACGAGGCTTTTCCAATCATTGATGTTGTTAATAGTATTTTGGTTTTTATTTGTCAACTAGTTTAGTAAACTTCTTTCTCTTTGGATACTCATTTTTCTTCCTTAGTTTTTCATCAGGGACTGAACTGAATGTCAAAATAGAGAAGAAAAAGAAACCAGTGGCTTATGGTCTGCTTCTTTACAGATTAGATATGAACCAGAGACTGCATTCAAAAACCTCTGTAACAGAGAGGGTACAAAAGGTAAATATTTAATAAGGTGTCCTGTCCTTCCTCTTTGTCATCCATCCATTTGTATAGAAGAGAGTAATTAGTGTAACAGCAAAATTATCTAATCTGTAGTTCCCTAGCCCCTCTAGTTACTTCCTTTTGAAGATTATTTGTACATGACTTTGAAATGTGAACAAATGAGCCATCTTTTCATTTGTTTGTAGGTAAATGTGCTTGTCTTGGAATTGGCATTTATTTTTCAACCTGCATTTTTCAAATGTATATTTTCAGCATTTTTGTATAGGAAATCCTCTTTTCTACTACCTCTACATTTGTCTTTATTGGGTGTGTTTCTTCAGTGTTGATTTCAGAATGTATTTTTATTCTGTTCTTATTTCTCATATTATATATAATTTTGAAAACTGTTTTCATTTAGTATCATTATTATATTCTGCAAACACAACCCTGACACCTGAATCCTTATTTATTGTCTGCTCATTATAGTAGTTTTTAATTTCCCTTCCTCGCCTTTGCATCAACTAATATATGGTTTGAGTGCTTTCTGCCAAAGCTCTACTTCTGTTGTTAGTTAGTTTTAAAAGGTTTTGTTATACTGCAAATCACTCTCAAGGGCAAGAAATCTGACTCTTTTACCTTGAGAAGGTCAAAGGCAGATATAGCTTCTGTTGGAGAAGCCCAATCCATCAAGCATGAAAACTGAACCCAATATAGCAAAAGTCATTTTTTACCTTGTCACAGTAAAAAAGTAGCACAAGATAGTCACATCTCTACATAAATCTTCACTCATTGTGCCAAGGGGAAAAACAACACAAAGCAATTCATCAGTACTGGAGGGTGTGTCCACTTCCATATCAATAAACTATGATGTCTTTTAATTAGAAGACTCAATGTTTCCTGCAAAGACTTAATATTTCCTGCAAACAGCTGTCTAAAAACAACCAAAGATATTGATTAACTGTGTTAGGACATCATACTTTGTAGCTCAGTGCTTTTACGAAGAAATTTCTCAACCATTGTCTTATTTCACTATAAACATAATCAGACAGCAGCAATTCTTGAGAATACAGGAATACCCAGTAACCTTTTTTCTCCCCTGAAGCTAGAAAGAATCATCATCAAGATCATCTAGAACAGTGTAAGTAGGACAGTATAGGAACAGCATATGGGGGTTTATTTTGTTCTGGGTTTTTTCAGGAAATCATTATAATATACCAAAGATGAAGCTAAACTGAAAAAAAAAATCCTCCATGCTGCAAATGATTTTGGACCTAGGTCACAAATTTACATATTTTTTTGTTTAAATCAATGGGGATCTCTAGATTTCCTAAGTCCATTAGTTAGGAACCAGGGCTACTTATAGAAATATAGCTTGACTTGGCACATCACCTGGCAGCCTTCACTGCTGTTGTTAGCCAACATTCACAAAGCTGCTAGAGTGCTGGCACAGATGTACAGCCAATGAGACCTAGCTCAACGTGAAGTCCCTGAGGCATCAAACTAGCAATTTCAAGTTTCAATATAGTCATTGCGATGCTTTGCCTTGCTCATGGAAAGCCTTACTCAGTATCTGCTGCTACCCAGAAAAGATGGACAAGGTGAAGAAGGGTACTGATCAACGATGCAAAATGTTATCACATACACAGAAATAACCAAAGCTGTCTTGTGGGTTATAATTGCATTTGTAACACTCATGGAATTTGGAAAATGAGTCTCAGTTTCTTCTTAACATGAAGCTCAGGCCTCAGCATAGTGCTTTCGTTGCTCACCATAAATATCCTTCTCTTCAGGAGAAAAAGTTCTGCCCAAAACCTAATTCAAGGGACATATTTGCATTTGGGAATCTCAAGAGAAAAAAGACACTGGAGACCTTTTGAAGTGTGGTATCTTAATCTGAAAGTCATAATGGAAGCTGTACATTACTGTCTTCTAAAAAGTCTAATTTTTGGAATATCATTCATCCTTGGCTGTTTGGAGAACCTGATTGCAAAATATAGGACATAAGTCTTTACGTACTGAACGTGGATTAGATTTTGCTTTTAAACACAATAAATTCAAAGAGATTTTAGGCACCTCTTGTCTCATGTCACTCTCTTGGAAGGAGAGTATTTGTCAGTACTACTGCCCTAGCAAATAGTCAAAGTGCAAGTCTACAATAGGATCTTCTATTTTATTCTAATTTTTTTTTTTCATTTAAAGGTGTCGTATCATTAATGATTCTATGAAACCAATGATAGAAAGAAGGAGACCGCAAATGTATGGAAAAATTAGAATGCTCTTTTCAGAACTTTTAAACTTGTAAGGGTTATTACTTATATTTATATAAGATGACATTCATATCTGTGATTCCAAAGTTTTTTATAGATGTGGAACAGAGGTGTTTCTTTCCAGGCATATAGAACACCCAATATTACATCCTGCAAATTCAATTATATGTTAACATACCAGGTCAAAGTTAGACGCAGCCTCTGAAACTAATAGTCTATCGTTTCTTGTGAGTTGAGAGTATGCATAAAATGCAGATCAGACAGATTCCAAGCTATGGAACCAACTTGTTATTTTCTTAGTATACAAATATTATCACAAAATACTTTTAGGAGTAAACGTGCCCTTTTTTGAAAAAAGACAAACAAGAAGTGCTCTTGAAAGGTTGCTAGCATGACATGGTCTGAAAGCCAAAAATAGAATATTCAGGTTTGATTAGAAAAGAAAAATAAAAGTTTAGAAATGTAGCAAGATGGTCACAAAGGAAAATAAAACACTTCATGAAGACTGGAAATGAAAGGAACACAAGAAATAAGTATATAGATTTAGATTAGAGCTAGTCTTCATTCAGTTGCAAACATTTTTGTTTGTTTGTTTGTTTTCTTGCTAGTATGGAATATATAGTTCCTTTTAAATGAAGCTAAAAAATTTTATATTGCTTTTGGTTTGATGTAATCAATTTTCAAGGTAAAAACTCCCCTAAGGAAAAAAAGGTGGGTTTTTTTACTCTCCAAAATTTGCTTTGTCACTTCTTTCTGATAGTGTTTTTCAATGAAAGTGCCTTAAGGATATGTTGGTGGTGTGCTTTAACCCCTGTCAGCAGCTAAGCACCACAGAGCTGCTTGCTCACCCCCAACCCAGTGGGACGTGGGAGAGAATCAGAAGGGTAAAAGTCATGGGTTGAAATAAAGTTTCAAAACTTTATAAAGTTGAAATAAGGGAAAAAAACCCAAACATGCACACACACAAAGCCAAAAAATCCCAAACCAAAAAAAAACCACAAGGAAAACCAAAACCAAGACAAACAAGTTCAGCCCCTGGCAAACTCCCTCCCTCCTATAAAATATATAAAATACATATGTTATATATAATTATAATCAATGTACAATATATATAATTAGAATGTTTGAATATATTAAACATATTCTTTTTGAAAATTGGAGTATAATTAATACATAATAAGAAACAGGAACAGCATTTGAAAATTACATTTGATTGTAAATCACTGTATTTCTAAGATTTCTAAGACACCTTGATATATTGCTGTTCTTAATGATATACTATTCCTCTTAAGTATGAGGAAGAGCAAAGAGATGATGTAATGAGATTTTCTATTGTTACACATGTGACTGTCCTAATATGTTTCCATTTGACTTGCCTAAGTTTTACTGATTTATATCGGTTCAAAGGGAAAATTCTGTAAAATGGGGAATCTTAGGATTATTTTTTTTTCTGAAGTAAGACCTTCTGCAATGCAAGCTGTCTTATAAAAAATAAGAAAATAAGAAAAAAATGAGACAAATTCAATGTAACATAAAATGCCTACAAAACTCTTGATATTTAAGTAGCACAATCCAGCACTTGAATACAACAATGTCCAAAGAACACTAAGTGAATGTGTGGACTAAAATATACTCTTTAATTACATTAACTCATTTTCAGCATCACTGCTTCTATGAGTGCACAGACTAACAGCGCTACATATGTATGTCTCAAGCTAGCATTCAGAATTAACATTCAAGCAAATTAGAATTATCTGTGGAAACTCTAGCTTAAGTTATTTGGGTGACAAGCCCAAATGTATTAATCTGTACTGTAGATATCTTAATATGATCAAATTAATCCCATAGTCTCCATTGAGTATGGGGAATTTGCACTTGGAGGCATTCTGCTCAGGATATGCATTTTAGGGTACACGTTGGATACTGGCATAAAATTCTTTATTTCACTATAAAAGAAGGTAACTGATTTCTAGATTCTTACGGTTTTAATTGGATATTTCCCTAACTGCCTGCTACATTCATATTTTAAATGCAATCTTAATTTTTTGAAAGTATTTTAGAAACATATTTAATTTTATTCTGTTCTCACAAATACTAGTTTTGCATTAAAATGTAGCAAAAGAGTAGTAAAAAGCCCATTAAATTATAATTTCTTGCCTTTGTAATGTATCTGTTAACATTCCAATTACCAGAACATTTGTACATAAGTCATAGATGTCTCCTTTACTAAAAGCTAAATCTTAGAGATAGCATTTCAGTCTGAAATTTCACAATTAAAAAGATTTTTCTCACAAAGCTCATTTAGTCTTTCTGTGTATATTGACATCTATATTTCATGTTCTATAATCCATGTTCACATATCTGAATAGCAGGCAGTTTACAAACTAGGGCAGCTAACAACTTCCTTGGTCACCACTGCTATATGTTAATGTATTTGAAATGAGGTCAATGAGCTCAATTTTGCCTGCAGTTCAAAATGTGTGCATGCAACATTTGATTAGATGGAGGTTGCAAATGTCCTCCAGGCAGAGGGAAACTGGATATGCCCCACTAGCCCACAGGCAGAACAGTGCTAGAAAATATGTAGACCATCTTTCTTGGGCCGGCATGATGGCCCTAGAATAACAGGGCCATAGAAAGAAAATATATGGCAAGGTACGATAGAATCTGTTTCTTTGCAGCTCTTAAGGACACATAAACCCAAATTTTATAGACATAGCCTATGGGGCTACTGAATGTTTTAAAATAATACATTAAGATATATATTTGAAATAAAAAATTAAGAGAGGATGAAAAAATTTGTATGTTTAAGCCACAGTGTGGGCAAGCACAAACTGTATCTACTTTATTCAAGGCAACCAAACTTCATGTAAGTACGTGTAAGTGGCACCTCGTCAGATCTGCCTAATAAGCCTTATTGAAAACATGATTGTATTACTTGTGACTTAGCCCCAAACATAACTGGAGTGGAATCCATATATCTGGCTCTGTGCACGACCCAAACCTGTACACAGCTGCCCACCATGTACCATATAGACCTACATGTCTGGTATGTAGTTGAATTAAGGATTGGAAGAAGTTTGTATTTTGAATTCTTCACCTATTTTTTATTTCTTCATCTAGTCATTAGTATCCCAGGTGGATAAACACTGGGCTATTCACTGAATTTTAGTTCCGTTCAGAACCTATCTTCAGCAGCACCTAATTCGTCAACAAAAAGAGCAAAAAGTGACCTGGGCTGAAGTCCATTCTGCCCTCACTAAACTAAGGAACTGGGACCCAAGTCAGTCCATTTGTAATTACCTCAAGTGTTACTTCATTATATCGCATTCTCTTATTGTAGATAGACATGTGACTACACATGCTGCTGTTTGCATTTGCCCGGTACTCTAAATTTATTTTGTCTTGTAATTATATATGTATATCTATTTGTGTTTTATTTATTTCTTTTTGACAAATTGTCTAAATACATCTGTTAATACATCTGTCTAAAAATAATGCTGTTCTTTAAAGAATTTGTTACATTTTACAGTATTGGGATCAGATGTTACAGTATTAAGATGTACTACTATCGAATCTAGACACCAGTAACTACATACAATGTTTAGCTAAAAATGTACGTGTGCTTTCATATAGGGGTTTCCTCCAAAGGCTCCTACACCATTTAAGAAAATCTTGTTGATAATGACATTTGTTACTACAACTGTGTTACTGAAGTAAGTGAAAGTGTGTAAAAGCACTTAGTTAAGAGAGCAGATACATTTATTATGTGCATAGTTTTAAATAATCTTGAAAACCTCTTTTATAGGTAAAATAGTATATAAATCAGAGGCCAGAAAAGGAAGCAATAAACATGGTTTCTGGCTGCAAAGAGTGTTTGCATCTTAATTTTCTTTGTAGAGTATCAAAACCCCCAAGAGACAAAGGAATTTAAATATGATCAAAGAAAGTAAGACATCTTTTTCTCTTAGTTTGGATTATATGGTGATATTGTGGTGTAAAACCTACCTGAAAGCATCTCTTAGACAAGTGACACCATGACCATGTCTGCCCAGCTCTAACCCTTTAGATGATTCTGGCATCTGCTGGGAAAACAAGCAAAGCACAGATAATTGGGGTTACCCAAAAGTGCTTTAAACGTGTGCAGGGAAGAAACAAAGAAGTACAGATGAACTCTTAGCAGTTTTTCGCACTTGTAACACATGTGGAGACCAGAAGGAAATAGCAATGCAGATGACAACTGCTGATTCACGTTAGAAACAAGAAAAAAAGGTCCAAAAGGTTAGCCTGGAGTGATGTGGCCAAGGAAGCCTCGAGTGGCGTAGGATCACCGGCTCAAGGCTGCAGTCGGGGCTGGGCGCCAGCTGGGACCGGGCAGGGCCAGCGGTCAAAAGGCACCTGGCTTTTCGGGCACCCACCTGAACTGCAGCCGGGGGTTGTGGAGGGGTGTGTGTGTGTGCTTTGCAAGGAGGATGTAGTGGAACAGAAACCTCTGAAGAGGAATCGCTGCTGTACCCATCCTGCTTAAAAAATAAATAAATAAAGATGTTACGCGATTGAGCGGTGTGGTTCTGTCCTTGCAGCTGCATCACCCGAAATTTGTCCCTGAGCAGTGAGATAAGGTTGGAAATATTACGCTAAAAGCCCAGAGACTACTGCGAAGATGGTAATGCCTTGGGGTTTCCTTCCATATATAAATCCGCCTTGGTTCCACACCGTTAAAGTTGGTAAAGTCAGTTTGATTGTCTGGAAAACAAGGAAATTAATATCTTGCTAAGAATTTGAATAATAATATCCAGGTACAACTGCCAGTGTCTTTTCCTTATTTTCTGGCGAGGACAACATCCAGTAACACCACCTGACAGGTCATGAAAGAAGGAAGAGGTGAATCTCTGTGCAGAGATATAATCAGAAAATAGCAGAGCCAAATTCCACTGAAGAATGTAGTAAAATGAAGCAACACATCAGTGTTAAATGTAGGAATTTTAGGTTATTCATCCGCTGGTGCATTAGCTATACAAGCAAATTATGAATATGAAGAATATGAAAAAGAAAATTCAACTCAAAAGCTAAGAGTATGACTATTAAGTCATACTAAAAATGATAATATTTTTTCTCTGTGTCCTGTTCTTTTTGTCATAGTCTCTTTTTCTTAGCATAGAGATCTATTTTGTTCTTTTCCACAAAAGGAGAGAATAAATATAAATGATATTCCAATGGGTAATATGCTGTCGAAAGCATGAATTAAGAATTCTATACATCTGATTTCATAGCATATTTCTCAAATTGATACTTTCCTGGTCACTAGTTCTTTTTTGCACTACCTTGTTTCAGCCTTTTATGATATTTGTTCATTTATTTTCAAACCTCTTTTTTATACACAAAGATTTACTTTCTGTACAAATCATGACAGCTGGATCTATACTTTATTCTTAGAGAGCCAAGAGGAATACTTACTCATTATCTATGAATTTAGACTGTCTAAGGAATCTGTACTTCTAATCCATACTGGCTCAAACTCACTTGAATCCTTGAGTGATAATGATGAGAAGCAAGCAAATGTCTTTCTTTAAAACATCTGTATATGTGTGTGTGTGTGCCTGTATGCATGTGTGGTTTATGAAAACAGACCTTTTTTTTTTTCTGCTCAGCCAGTCAGTTCTATTGTTTTATCTCTCAATTGTTTTCCCCATCTGCTGTTTACACCACTTGAGCACCAGTAATTTATGTGGAGATATAAAATCTCATGCAACTAAAAATTACAGTAGTAGTAATCCAAAAAAAAAAGCCAGTACATGGTTCAATAATCTGGAAAATAAACACTTTAAAAAATGTTTAAAAATACATTTTCTCCCTTTTCTTCATGGGGAAACACATTTAATAATGTACAGAGTATACACAAGCTGTTTTTAATCAAGAAATACACTTAAAAATATATTACAACACAAACCATCCTTTTTTTTAGATTCAGATTCATTCAATTCCAGATTGGTTCAGTTAAAACTGAGAAAGCACCAAAGGATTGACATAAAAAGATTTTTATTTCATGACAAATATGTTTAAACTCAAGACTGATATAAAATGTGGTTAAAATTTAGTCTTCCTATACATGAAGAAAAAAATGCAGGTATTCTATATAGTGGCACTTGCAAATACACATGATCTTTGGCATGTATGCCTTGATATACACAATAATGTAGCTACAAACATGTTGTGTAGAGTAAGTAATCCCACACCTTGAACAAGATTACTGGCATTATCAGCAAACGGAAATAGGACCAAATGAGTATACTAGGATTTCAAATTGCTATGTCATTACCTATACATGTTTACATCTATAACTCTGAAACCACCTTCTTGTAAATATTTATTATACATTTGCATAGCATATGGTAAGATGCAGTTATAATTAACAGGCAGATCATAAGCAGTTACTTGGAGCAAATTATACAACAACATCACAAGAATGATGCCATCATTCCCATATTTTTCTTGTTTTCAAAACATTGTAATTAAATACTTTATCTAACATAGTTTACATATTTACAGTCAACATCTGAAATTATTTAGCATAGAAAGCTCTTTGAGCTGTCCACTTACATAGTCAGTAATGGCATAAAATCTAAGTGGTTTAATGTTGGTCCTTATCACGGTCATGAAAAAAAAGCCAAAATAAAAAAAAACCCACACCCCAAAAAACAACCAAGCAAGCAAACCAAACCAACCAACCAACCAACCAAAAAAATCCAGAACATCAAGTGCTTTTCTAAATCTTTCAGGAAGGACAAGCTTGTAAGCTTATGTTTGAATTTCTAGTTCTTGTTCTTTGTGTGAGGAAACCCCTTTCTCGTCCCTTCAGTGAAGAATTCTGTAGTCAAATAAAACTGCAATTCCCACAGAGTTTACAGTAGGTTGATATTGGGAGCTCTAGTACCAGAGCCACATGAAGGAGCTTCCATGATAGCTGCTTATTTTCAGGTCTTGAGATTCTGATATAAGTATCTTTGGCACTATGTTTTTAAACCTGCTGGTGGCTGACCTAAATAAAATATGACCCTGCAAAAAAAATTGTTGGGGTTTTGGTGGGGTTTTTGTTTGTTTGTTTGTTTTAATTTCTGAAATGAAGAATAGAAAATAGAATAAAAGCATGCATTGACATTAAAATATACTTAGGCTGAGGTCCTTAAAGAGTCTTAAATTAGTTGCTTACTTTCCTCAAGGTAGCCGCCAACAACTGTGGAATGGAATTCAAGGTTCATTTCGCAGACTTTTCTAATGCCTGCATCATTTACCAGCCTATTCAAATGCTTCATTTAAGATCTAACGAATGCTTTATATATGTTTGCATCCAGCTAAAACAATTATTAATTAAATTAATGTATTATTATTAAATTAATTAATTATTGTTAAATTACAATATTTTTGTTGGGGGAAAATATGATTTCTAAAAGCTCAAGATATTTGCATTGGTGCAAAATAAGTGAGCAAATAATGAATATTCATAAATGTATGTTTTGACAGAAAAATGACAACACCCCTTTCAGAACGGCCACATCTTTCCTCACACTTTAAGCAGAATTTGTTTTTAAACTCATAAATTTCTTCTTAAAGAATATATGCAAAATCATGTGGATGCATGAAAAACAGGCAGAAAATATAAATCGAAAGTGAAATTCAGAGTGACTACTACTCATTCAAATCTATGTTAATGTATAGCTTTTTCAAAGTCTTAGGTATTCTTACCAAGCTTATGATACTGTTGTAGCATTTAAATCATAGTACTATTTTCTTTATAGGACTTTACACTCATACATTTCAAAACTCTGCATGTCATTTCTCCCATTATGCTGGTGAAGCCAGTGATATAGTGCTTAAAAGAAATATTTGCTAATATTGTTCATGCTTTCCTATAGTACCCATGGTCTTTCAGCTATAGTTTTACAAGATGGAGTTCATTGAGATCTCTCTTTTTGAGATCTATACACAAGATAAAGCTGCTTTACAGTGCTTGACACTGTCCGAAGAGGAATGTACCACTCCCTCCCTCTTCATCTTTCCCTTCCTTAATCTTGGTTCCATAATCCCACTGTGTCCTTGGAGTAATTCCTGGCTCTCAGAAGATACCACTGTGAGCTGATTTAGTTGCAATCCTTGCAGAAAACTGACCTACCCCAAAACCCAAAAAGACAGTTTTCTTGGGTTAGTGAGCTGCACTTCCTCGTACAATGAGATAGCATAGTGGAGAACACATGGCAAAAAAATTGAAGTGGAAAGAAGTAAATTATTGAAAGGTAGGAAGAAAAGCAACGCCAGCTAATTCAATTTCTTATTTTGGAAGCGCGAGTTCTTCATGGAACGTCAGACTCTTTACCGTTCCTGCAAGATTTAGTATCTGAAACAGATTGTGTACCTTATACTCTTATCTCGCGGTTTTCAGAAGTTTGTCAAACAATTAGTTGTCACCAACAGAGTAGATAATGATGTGATGACAGTGTTTCACAAGTCTTTCTTTAATGGACATAGTAGTGAATCAGCCTTTTCTCTTTCCTTAGGGATCCTTTGATGAAGAACATATGATAAGATTAAGTGAATAGGGAATGGGAAGATGTTGAACTCTCTGGGAAGTGCCAGTACAACTTCTGTGTTATCAAGATGGATTGAGTTTGAGCTGTACTTGTAACAGCTGTAGTACCCATGGAGTTACTGTTAATCTTTGTTTATGGCAAGCATACAGAAATCCCACCTAACCAAATACCTGATTTTTATAAAGACATTCCACAAGTTTAAAAGTCTGTTAAACATTTAAAGCTACAAAATAGCTTTTGTAAATAAAAAGCAAGTTTTTACAGAAAAAAAAATATGACCTAGTGATTTCCTTTGTGGAAGTTTTTATAGAAGTAGTCTAAAGGTCTTTGGAGAGTAAAAAAGAAGATAACGGCTTTGAAAGTGTTCTTCTATTGTGAGCAGGCAGTAAATTGCCACACCTGTGTTCATTACCCTAGAAGTTTCAGCCAAATTATGCATTATTTTAATCTTATCTATATCATTTAAAATTGAGCTAGTAGTTCGCAGAGCTGGGAGAACATCATCTGACTTATGTTAGAAGTCTACATTAGGACAAGAAGACCCCCATTTCTGTGCATTAACTGTAGAAGTGTAAGGTACCTGGCTCATACGTACACATCTCCAACACGAAAAGCTACATTTGGCTGTATAAATCAAGTGCATTTTTTTCCTACACTCACAGAGCCTGAGGTCTGAAGGCAATTAGATTACCAAGCCTGACCTTTCTATACATCATAAGGACCTATGGTCTTTGCATTTTCACTGGGACAAATACTGCTGGGATTACTTATGAAGCATTGATGGTCCCTCCTTGCTCTGGTTCTTTTCTTTTTTCTCCTCTAGCATGCACATAAAGTGCTGTTCATCTTCTTCTTGAGGAGGATTTAGTCTATGTTTGGTGAAAAGAACTAGCTGAGGCAACAAAACACCTCTTTTGCTTTGTTTATACTTTTAGGTCTATATCAGACCATATAGAAACCCTCAAAGGCATTATATTTCCAGTTTCATACTTTTAGAACTTTTTTTCAGCTTTTATTTTTCACACAATGAAAGAAAACACAAATTGTTTTTCTCAGCTAAGCAGTTGGCACCAGGATATTTATAAGCATCTCCATAGGTGCGGACACTTCAACATCTAGAAAAACATAAGGAGAGGAACTGGTAGCATATGATTTAGCGTCCATGAGAATCAGTGGAATGTCGCATTCTTTAATGAGGAACATAGTTAATTTTAGAAAGATTCTAAAGATGCGAAGTAGTGCAGATTCAGGATACTGGCTATTTTTAGAATCTGCCAATGAGAGAGAACATTTGAAATTATGAATTTATATGGGGGCACTGAGAATAAAACAAACAACAAATTATTAGTCATGGTTTTGGAAGAACGTGAAATTTGCATATACAGTAGATTTATATAATTTATCAGCTTCAGGATCCTAAACACATCTCTTTTCCAGCCATGTTTTAGCTTTTTGTGGTTTTCAAATATAATGCAATGTGTAAATATATTTACCATATAATGAAATTTCAGCTGAAGATAAAATTTAAAAACTTATAAATAAATCGAGTCCTTAATGCTGACATAAAAATGACAATCCCATATTTCAACAAGTATTTGAGAGAAATAGGTATAAATTCAATGACATATTAATGAGTTAATTTGGATTATCTTGCTTTTCAATATTTAAATGCCCTCGCAATTTTTGCTTCTGATGTTAAAAAAAAAGCCATGGAAACGGGACAAAAAATAAGGAAACCAGAAAACAAGGAACTGTTTTATCCTGCTTCCTGTTTTTATCTTACAGTTGCTTGATTTTGCCAAACTTTGGCTGTTAAGTATTTAGACTGAGCTACTGATATAAGCTCCATGTGTAAACAAGGGGAAGGAATCTTCCATAGGCAAATGATTCATCCCTAAGGCAGATAGCTAAGGGAAATAGGATGTAATACTCACGTGTAGGTAAGAGGCACAGTCTGGAGGAACCCACTTATATTCTCTGATGGCCCAGGAGGGCTGCACCTCCACCCTAGACTTTTAGTCAACTAGAACTCAGCCAGATGAACTCTATCTCTGTTTTTTGGGGTTTTTTTTTTCTTGCATTTAAGGGCAGGCAACTCTTTAATCTGGAGTTCTCTCCTAAAACTGAGTCATGCTGCTTGTGTCTTCTAACTTGTTCCCTTTCTGATCTGTGTGAGGATGAAGTCAGAACTGAAGCTCCTTATTTTAGAGTCTGGCCAGGACATTCTTTTGCTGTAATTCATTGCCAGTAGTTTTCAAAATGTATTCCTTGGGGGTAATAGCTCTGGTTTTGTATTGTAGAGTACTGACATTAGGACCTACTGAAACCATTAATTGCTCTCTGGGTCTACATGCAGCAGGTCCTTGCAAAAATGAAGTTTTTATTAAGCGACATAGCCAGCAGCACAAATAAATGAAGATTAGTATTATTCATAAAGCATCTCTGCCTCCTATTTTTCATAACTCTCTGGGCCTAAACTGGTTGAGAATGAATCATATGGCAAACAGGGTAGAGGCAGCTGCAAGGACTGCCATAGAACTGGGATTCAGTAAATGAAAATCGTGATAAATATACAGTTAGATTAAAACAACCATGTCTACGTGAACAACGTTGCACAGTCTAATGCTAAGTTAGACTGAGTAAAATCTTTAAAAGACACCTCAAGATTTCTAAAGCTAGGAAATAAAAGAAGGAAGATGTCTTCAGTCCTTCTGAAATTGTCACTGTATTCAGTCAACCTTCCTTCTCATTCAAGTAATCAATTTTTTGACCTTCATGAAAGCTCTGAAACTCAAGGCATTTTGAGGAAAAGGTCTGAATACAGATGAATGGCTGTAAGGTATTAAAATCTATAGGAAGAGACACTGAGAGTTAGGCACTACAACTGACATGCACATGGTAGCAAAAAACAGTTAAAGACTGTATGTTGTATCTGTGGTATCATTAGACCAACCTTCCTGCTCTGAAAATCCAAGCCTGATTTTGATATGCATAAAAGAAGTAATTCTTGTTTGTATGGAAATAATCAAACTGTATTTAAAATAACACTCCAAAAGTTTGAATATTAATGTATACAATGGTAATAGAAGAAGGAACCTATTGCTTCACCACCAATGCCTTTCCAATTTTCAGCTACTATGTTCCTGTGGGAAGCAAAATCATATCATTTACCCTATTACATTTGCAGCTTATCGAGATCTGTTTCAATTTATAAAATATGATGATGATAACGATGAAGAAATTTTGTTGTTCCACCCCGCCTTTTCCTCCTGCTTGAATCTTCAGTGAAGTTGTAATGATTAATATGCGACAATGCCACCCTTCAAATAGCAACAGCTTGTGCTTTCATAAACAAAGCATTTTGAATTAATTCAAGGTGCAAGCAGATGGAGAAGTTGGCTCAGGAGTCAGAAAACTGCCTTTTCATCAAAAAGACACCAAGTGCTCTTTTTCTTGACAGTCTTGCATCCCTAAAATGGAGGTTCTTAGAGGTATCTCTTAATTGTTCATGACCCAACAAAAGACTAAATTTCGCAGAGTTAATTAAAAAGCCAAACCCAAACAAATAAAACCCCTACAAATAAGTGCTTTGTACATTTACATCTTGATCGTGCGCAGTTATGTGACAGCAACAGTCAGCTATCAAATGACCTGCCTTCAGTAATGGAGAAACAAGATATTTTGTGATACTGAATTATCATGATGCATACATAAATAAAAAGATTCAGAAATAATAAGACACTAGTAAGACAGGCTGAGAAAGGCTGACAACATTCCTGTTATTTATTAAGATCTCTTCAGTACTTTGAATATCTAAGAACTGATTTCTTTTTTTTTTTTCTTAAGAAACCATTGCATTCATTTCAGAAGGAAAATATTGAGGTGAAATGTATTATATCTTCTGCATCTAAACCTCCTAAGGTTTGGATCTTTGGAAGGCAATTCTCTCTGACCATAATCAACTTTTGTTTAATTATGACTTTGTTTAATTGAAATATAAAATGTTTAGATTTGTACTGTATGTCTAAGTTGATGATTGTGCATACATTCATACACTAATAATTGGTGTGCTACTCATTCTGTTGAATTTAGTTTATTATTTGTGTTTAAAGCAAAGCATACACAAACGAATGCATATGTTCTTGACCTGTTTCTTAATAATAAATACTTTGTTCAAATGCCAATTTAATTTGAGAACAGACTATCTATTTTTAATCCTTAAGAACTTCTTTTTCCTTGTGAATCCAACTGATATGAAATTATTTAATTACCTTGAAATATTGTCTTTGTATCCCTTGCATTAATTTTGTCACTGAAAATACCTGAGCAGAAAAACAAGCAACCAAAACCCAAAAAACCCTGACTTTGATAAAATAGCAGAAAGACTACCTGTTGGAGAGTTGTCACAATCATAACCCTATTTTTAACAAATACATTAACATATACTGCATGATCTAATAGCTGAATGCCTCTTTAGAAAAGTTTCAGCAACAACAAAGAATGAGATCCATTGTCATACAATCAAATTGCTCATGTCGTTCTGCATTGCTATCCAAAAATAACTAGATGAAATTATTTTATCCATAGCTACTGATTATTACACTTATTTCTGTGGATGATTTGGGAATAGTAGAGCGTAAGAATTTGCAACTAATCAAAACCATCTCGTATTTAAATAGATTATTTTACACTCTGCCCAGTCTGCTTGAAAACAGACAATAAAACAAAACTAACTAACTAACTGTAGGCCAGAGGTATTTTAAAAGCACTCGTTGAAGACAGACAAATTAAAAGGAAAATGAGGGACTGAGTTTGCATAAATTATCTGGACTGTGCATTCACCAGTACTACATTTCCTTACATTTCTAACAACTCACAATCAACTCTCAATAGAAAAATCCACAGACACAGGACAAGTGTGTGATTATTAACCTCTGGACAAGACTTTCTGATGCTGTGCCTGTCTCTGAGAGACGGATGGTTCAGTGACTCTGCTTTGGCTGGTAACAGCTGCTGCACTGGATGGAGGGTTCTGCACTGTCCTGCAAGGAGGTTTGTTGCAAGCGGATGTTTCTAACTTTTATGGTGAAAATGCCTTGTAAAGGCCAAAAGTGGCTTTTGAAAATAGTTGTATTAACAATAGTGGCAAAATCTGTATGTGTAGATTGGCCTTCTGTAATAGTATAGTATTTTTATTCCCCATAGTTTAGAACGCAATCAGAATATGATCCAGTCTTTTTCAGTAATATGGGAAATGGAAACTGTAAAATCACACTGTCTTAAAAAAATGCAATTGCTCAAAAAAGAAAAAAATATCTCATCAGTAATGTATTATTTCAGATTAAATCACTGGAAACGCTACAATTTTGAACAAAAAAAAAGAAAAATATGATCAAAGTGCATTTGTGATGTTAGGCAAACAATGCATGATCTCCTTGTGAGATAAATAAGGCTTGATAGGACCAGAATGTTCTTTAGGAAAGCACAGAAACAGAGACAAGGAAGAATATTCTTTTACACTCTCTTTGCACCACACCTTTGTAACGTATTGCTCACATTTATTTACCTACCCTTTTGAAAACTAAGTTTAATTCAGTTAGTTTTTACACTGTGTAGTGAACTCCTGCTGAACCAAAGGTAGAAAAGAATCATAGCACATTAAATAGCAGCTCTCTTGCTTCTTTGCAGTTGCTGCAAACAAGTAGGAGAAAAAATAATAAAAATCAAAATAGTATAAGAACATTTTCTATTCCCCCATTACAGAATAAATGCTATTAAAATCACAAATAAAGATCTGGCTTGAAATTTCCGTAGCTGAAGAGTGAAGGAGACCGTGCCCAAAAGAAGGGGGTAAGCACTGCGTCTGGAGCACTGCCTCCTACCAGCTGTCGTAAATGGAGGTAGGAGAGTTCGTACGCACATCTTTCCTTTCGACTCTTATGATACATGGGTTGTGAGGAGGAGCATAGTTATCAAAGAAGCTGTCAGAAGTATTTTTTGGAGTGTTTAGTTAGAAATGACAATACTGATAAAGAAAGGGCCACATACCCCAGGGGGGAGAGAAGGCATAATCATGTATAACTGTGGTTGAGGATAAGGTAAGCACAGGAAAGAATGCATGATAAAAAGAATACTAAGGGATTTAGACAGTAATGTTTAGTTGAACATGAATTCACTTTAAATCCTTTAGGCAATGCCTCAACCAAAGCCTTTTGGAAGCCTCATGGAAAGACTTCTTTTGATTTTTGAAGAATTTGGGATTAGGCCCATAGGGTCTCTGTGTGAATCTGCCCACCTGTTGAACTAACAGCAATTGTAGCTCAGTCAGCTCAAGCGAGATGTA
Organism: Elanus axillaris; assembly: GCA_026212715.1. NCBI lineage: Eukaryota > Metazoa > Chordata > Aves > Accipitriformes > Accipitridae > Elanus > Elanus axillaris. The sequence continues at coordinate 13,457,928 of JANZLQ010000060.1, forward strand.
ACGTCATACAATTTAGACCTACTTTTATTAAGCAAAGGTTGAAGAAAACAAAACTACTTGTGCAGTTATTGCAATTTACTATGATTTACAGACATAATAAAATAAATTAGGTTGAATTTTAAGCCTATTATTTGGGGTGAGTAGCACCTCATTTTGTTTGTAGCATAAGGTTTCAGCAGGAATTGGTGGAAAGACATGGTGGAAAGCATGTTAATCATAGCAGGCACACAGGAGACTGGCCCAGTATAGATACCAAAGAATTCCATAAATTTTCCTGGCAAAGAGTTTGTCACTGGCTATGCAACATAAAGCTGCATTTATTCCGATCAGATAATAGAATATAAAACAGATTAAATAAAGCAATGGTTTTTCATCTAATATAGATTCTGGCTTAGAAAGTAAATGTTGGAAAATTTGCAGTTGAAAGTGAAACTCCAGACTTAGCCCAAACTGCAGTATGAGTATACAATACATAATATATTAATACAGCATTTTCATAGTGTCCTGTGGGCATTTTATAGTTTCAAAGTCTTAATTCAAGGAAGCATTCTGTGTATAACTCCATGTAAGTGCAAGAATTCAGAATTAAATGAAGAAAGGATAATGCTGCAGAACAGTGCAGAACAGAAATCCTCTGTCTGTGCCAAGATCCCCTGGTGATCTCAAGTTCCACCCCTCTCGCAAGAGCAGCAGTGACTCAAAGGTTAGAACATTATAATTACTACAGATTTCTACAAACTGTATGTATCTCTGGTAGTCTATAAACAAAATATTGAGAAGGATTTTAGACATCTGGAAGAAATAGAATAGAAAGAAGTAAAGATCAGGTTAAAACAGATAAACTGGATGCTCAGGATGTTGAATTTTTGTTCAATGACCTTTAATAAAGAAAAGATAAAAGAAAAAAAGGGGTTGTAATCTAAGTTTTGTTATATGGAGAATAATATCAATTAATATCTTTCAGTAGAAAGGGCATTTGCAAGACTTTTGAGACATATTTGCAAATATTCCCTCACAATAAATGTCGCATTCAATAATCATGTTCCAAACCACCTGGTACTGGTTTATGGTTTGGTTTTGGTTTTTTTTACATTAGGTTGTGGTACATCTATTTACTGCCCAATAAATGATTTAGCTGTTTTTAAAAACAAACCCCATCTATGTGGAATCTGAAGTTCTGACATATATCTAACTACATATACAAAATTTCACACACACATACACACGCACATATATCACATTTTTTTAAAAAAGAACACTACCAGAGTTTAAAGAATTATTCATGTTAAACAAAATAATCCTATTTGCTTCTGATACATCTAGAATTTTTATACTTAAAATTGATATCTGATAGAAGATATAGATTGGAAAAAATAAACTTCTTGTCTGAAACCAAAGCTTTGACATGCAGAAAAATATCTTCATTATGCTGCTTTTGACTACTGCATCAGATGAGATTATCATATACTAATGTCTCTATTTAGACATTGGACTATAAAGTAGTCTAATACTCAAAGGTAGTCTCATACCTATTGATAGTGTCTTTTTTCCCTATAAAATTGTACTGGGTCTGGCTGAGATGGAATTAATTCTCCCCATAGCAGCCCTGATAGTGCTGTGTTCTGCACTGGTAGCTGGAAAG
>JANZLQ010000060.1:13482257-13494878 GCA_026212715.1 Elanus axillaris
CCTTCCAGCCCTTTCACCAGCTCTGCTGCCTCCTCTGGACGCACGCAAGGACATTTAACATCCCTCTTAAAGGGTGGAGCCATAAGCATTTGACTTGTAGTGTTCAAGTCAAATATATTCAGTATATTCAAGAAGCATATTCATTAACATTCATTGGATAGCTCTGTGTGTGTGTGTATGAGTGTGCATGTATATGTATGTGTGTTTGTGGGTTTGTAAGAGACTATCATGGTAAGGCAGCATAAATTTGTAAATACCATGGATTTGCATATTACAGCAATAGTACTGAACAAGATCATATACAAAAATATGTATGTATGTGCATGTTTTCTTGATGAAAATAAAAACTGTATGGAACAAAACAGGAATAAATTCTATGAAAATATTTAGTGTCATGATAATTGTATGTATGTTGTATTACACTTATAATTTCAAAAGCCCATTCTAAAGCATTACTTCTATTCTTGTAGAAAGTTAAACAGACAAAAGTATGTTTATCTCTACAGACAGATAAATACTCCACAGTATTAAACAATATCATAGGGTCTTTTATATGTTCTGTATTATTGTCAGCATGAAATGTGAATACTAGAATGGGCTCGTCGCCTTTATTTTTAACTGACTGAAAGAGCTTTATGGATAAAAATTCATTGCTGCAATACAAAAAGGACACATATTTAACATGTCCTTTTTTAAGTACAATGTTTGTGAAGAAGGACGATGTATTCAAGAAAGTTCTTTTTTACAGACTGGCAAAGCAACTACAGCAAATTCTGATTTGTTTAAATAGGGTACTGTATCTTTCCAATAAAATCTGATTTTGGTAGAAAATGATCTCACTCAAATACTAAAAATACTGGGAATGCTCTTTCAGTGTTACTAATGATTTTACTGGGAAAAAATATCCAACCAAAGAAGAGAATTTTTACAGAAAATATCAGCAAAAGCACAATGAAATAATCAGGAGATTAAATAGTTTAAGAAGTTTCTCAATTAGCAATGTTGGAATAGAGTCCAAATGTGTCAAAGACCAGCTGAGGAATTTGAACTATTCTTTCAACTTAATTTGATTTTGAACAGATAATTTAGTCATGGTGTTTCTGTAGTATTTTATTTTTTAAACTGAGACTTCAATTCAGACTATTTGAAATAGCAATACAATACACGCCCAAGACATTTAAGCCAAATCCAGAATAAAGATTTTATTTAACAACCCTAGTGACTTTCATAAAAACTCAGTAAACATGATCACTGATTATGATGAAACTGCATTCAACAGTGGAGCTGAAGGTAAAGGCTGCTTTTGGCCTCTTAGTGACTTCAATGGTAAAGGGCAAGTTATGCCCCAATGTGATTTCCATTTTTAAGGGGAAGTTTACCTTTACGTATACTGCCTGACTCTCGAACTGTGTGACCTCTACAACAATGAATAGTGAGCAGCTTGTGTCTGAAAGACGAGCCAGGAAGGGAAGGCGTAGTGGTTTTATGCTGAGTAAGGTAACCTCTGGCAGTTGTGCTAAGGATGTGTCTCACATTCTATTTATGCCACAGAAAGAACTGGAATTTATGGGTGTAGAGGAGAATTTGCTGAACAAATTCTATACCATTGACAAAACATTAAAAAAGTAGACTCAAAGCTGCAGTTCAAATTAAAGATGTATGTTAACAAGAAGTTCTAGAAATAATAAAATGTACAAAATAAATATTGAATAGCAGTTTCATGGTCTAAGCAGAAAATATGTGCATTGTTAAGAACATTATTTCTAGCTAAAGAATCTTTACACATGCAAGCATACATGTGCACTTGTATACGTACATAGACATATTTATTTAAAAATCCTGTTCTGATTATCACAGAATTATCATACTGGATTTTTGAGACATCTGGTTAATTTATTGACAAACCTGAAGAATACTTTCATGTTTTTCTTGGTCCCATGTGCTGAAAAGTCTGAGTAAGGTTGCACCTACAAATGAAGAGGAAACATCATGTTTTATTTTCTAACAGGTAAGACACAGTCATTCACATTTCCTCTTATTTCAAGGACATGACATTGCGTTCTCTGCTGCTTTGAGTAATTTGTTATGTAGATATTTATACTCCTGAGCTGGTTTTCACAAGGTAATTTTTTTTCAAGCAACACCCTGCTGCTATGTGTTAGTCACTTATTAAAATGTAAGAGGTATTACCACTAATGTATGAAGTGAAAAACTATGTCACACAGTTGTATGTCATCAATAGTTTGCCAATACCTTTAGAGCCAGTGTCCTTCTAGAAAAGCATCTCCTGGAACAACTGTTCTTTTTCATAGGAACTCTTATTTCGTTTCTACTTAATACAAATTCATAACTCCCATTGTTTATTTTTACTTATTTTTATGAAGGGCATCGATGACATTTGTTCACATTTCTATTATATATTCCTTGCACAGGACATGTACATACTTCTAAACTCATGCATATTCTTTGGTTTAGGAGCTAGGCATAAGATTTATTTTCATCACTCTCCATGATGATTTAAATGGAAACAAGCTACTACGTGAAGATGTACGCTTCTTTCATCATCAGCTGTTAGTAATGTCTTAGCATCCTTTGAACACAGAAAAATGAGAAACCCTCCTTTTGATACAGATGCTGCTCAGAATATTCTGAAATTTTTAATCTGCTTGGTGCAAGGATTGCTGAATATTTTTTGAATTTAGAGACTGACTAATACAGAACTAATTTTTGCTATATAAATATTGGGTGATTATGGAAATCTGAAGGGAGAATTTTACATGGTCAGATTTAAAATAGGTAAAATAGGCATAATTTTCCCATTCCAAAAGACTGTACAAATTTATATAGAACAATCTAGTGAATGATCTTATTTAAAGATACATGGTCTAGCTGGATATTTGACTGGGTGTCCTGCCTCTCCAAAACTAAGTGAAAACCTTATATATATATATAAGCACTCTCAGACGGTGCTATGGGGAAGTAATTCTTCTTCAAATCTGCTCTTATAAATAAGGCTTCTGAGGCTATGAATTTGAGAGCTGCTGAAACCAGTTAAAGCACAAAGATGGTATAAGATAAAATATAGGCAGATTTCATGAGACATGGTCTAAACCACAAAGTCTCCATACTCCTCATATATAGCCTAACCAGGAAGGTAAAGGTGGGTTTTTGTCCTTTGCTACCTTTCTGACCCAAAGGCTTTTGCATTCCTAGGTGCAATACCTCACCTTCAAATGAAGGATAGTTTTCTCCTGCTTTTTTCTCTACTAACATTTTCTTCTGAAAATTAAAAAATTGATTATATCTTTCAGTGAGTGGCCTACCTACATGTAAAAGATGTGCAACATTCAATAAGAAATTGAGTACCTAAATTTGTGGTGTTGCAGATCTATAAACATGACGTAGTTGCTCATTTTCACAAGAGACCCTTCCAAGCACTGGTAGTCAGCAGAAGTTAACTACCAACTAAGCTTCAGGCTAACTAAAAACTTCAATGACATCTTCAGGAAACCCAAATTCCCATTTCCTTCTTCATGAAGTTTACAGATCAGAATAATCAGGTAAATCAAGATACTTCTAATGATGTGTGAGCAAAAAAGATGCAACTCTGAATGCAGCAAAGCATAAATAGAATGATGTAATTCAACACTAAATTTCATTCATGTTTATGGCTGACTTCCTTTATTTAAAAAGAATGCTGAAGTTTCCAACACACTATTAAAAACTTGGCAAAGTTCATATATAACTAAAAATTATGTGGAATACAAAAGGAACTCTTAAAACTCTTGTCCCTAAACAAAATTACTGAATAACTTTTGTCCTCTTCATCCAAGACCTGGACAGTATCCTTTGCTTTATCAACTTCCTTTATTATTATAAACAAAAAATAAAATAACTTAGTTGTATGCTGTTATATTTATTTTCTATTTCAACACTTCTTTCTACATAGATCCAAGAAATATTTGAAACACATCAGAAACTTTGCTGAGCTCTTGTAGCCAGAATATTGATTTGCACCATTGCCTGGTCAAATCTGTTGCATTTTTATAGATATCATGCTTGCTGCTCATGATAAGTAAGCCTGATTATGATTCATTCTCATTATTTTTTTCATTTTCCTTTTCTACTGAGAGTAGTCATGGTTTTCTTTGGTTGTTTATTCAGTAAGAACATTCATGATTTAAAGAGCTTGATTTTATATTTCCTGAATAAGTCTTTGAGGATACATAGCTTGGATAGACAGTAAGACTGTAAATAATCTCTATTGTCATTCTCTTAACCACTAAAATTAAGCAGCCAGGAAAGAAAGTTAAAGAAAATGTCATTTGCAATTTTTATAGTATTACTATGAAAAAATTTGTATTCTTACATGCTTTTGCAAGAATTCATTATCATGATGTATCAGAAATATTGTTCTTATTCAACCAGACAATTTTTTTAGGAATGAAATCACACAAGACTGAATGGGTGAGGAATTGGATTCCATCATCTAGTCTAGTCCCTATCTTCTGCAATAACAGGCAAAAAAAACCCCTATCTATAAGGAAGACCCACACAGTATTTATAAACACAGGTTCTATGAAGACAAAATAATTCTCCACACTTCACAAGAAATATAGGAACCAAGGTAAAATATAAAATGTTGCATATATAATGTGCTCTGTTTTTTGGTTTTTTTTTAAAAAAACAGGTTGACATAGGGGAATAATCTATTATTATTGCTAAATATAAAATAATGATAAGAATTTTTTTTTAATAATTCCAGGAAATCCTGAATGTGTCACATCTGCATGTGTGCTCAGTATCCAGTGTTTTAAAGGAATGCAGGAAAATATTCACTTCAGTACAAATCAGGTTTTCTATGCTTGCAAGAAGGAAATTAGAAAAAAAGACTCACTTGGTTTGGTACAACTTTATTAAATCCAGCAAAATTCTTCTGTGGACTTCAGTTTAGGATACTTGAAAATAGAAAAATATAAAATTTTCTCGGATGCTTTACACTGTCATGAACACTTTTTATCAAAAAAATTATCTGCAATATTCATGGAGGTCCTTATCTGTCCAACAAATCTGAATGCAAGACAGTGATAGAAAATCTCACGGGTGGACAATTAAATCTCTCCTAATCACAAGCATCAAGACACATGTGTGTTAAGTGGGTTACTGCTGTGTGGTACAAGAATGAGAGCACTAGTTACGGAATCCTCCTTGTATTTCCCATGTTTGTCTTGACTGATTTTATTAAGTGTTCAGTGATACCAATGACATCCAGTGATCCACTCCAGTTAACAGCTGTTTTTTTCTTATATTGTGTGAAGGCCCACTAGATTTGTCCCATATACTTTTCTATTCCCATCTTCCAAAAAGCAGATTGCTTGGTAGCAGGCAAGCTGATGATATGATAATATTATGAACTTCTAGCTGAGATGAATGCCTCTTAGTTTTCCCTCCACCCTTTATCACAAAACGCCAGATAGTTTCTTTGCTTTCTACTTTCTCCAGTTCCCTCATTTCCCAATAGTCAATTGTGATTTCTCTCACAATGATTCCCAAATCTGGTTCTCAAGGAAGTATTCATTTTTTTTCAAATGCTCTGAAGTGATGACATTTGAGCTCCTACCACAGATATCTTTACATTAAAAGCAAGATTCATTGTGTTCTGTGTTAACTTACCTCATCTTTTTTGGAGTTCTGAAGGACTTGATTTTTTTTTTCATTTTTACATATATTAGTATACTTCCTAGCCTAACCTTTATAATATAATAAGAAATAAAAAAATTTAAAAACATGAATGAGCTTCTTTCTGAGCAGGTATTTGCTCTCCCTCGTGTTTCATTACCATGAAGACCAGTGTGTTCTAGAAGAAAATTACATAAACATTAAAATATAAACAGACCAGTGTTATATGAAATATTTCATACTGATTATATTACTTCTGTGCCTTTACTAGTTTAATTATACTCAGTGCTGTAAAATAATAAGTCAAGTCAGAAATCCTCAAAATTCAAAGTAAATATGACTATAAAATCAGTTGAGAAATACACTTTAAAAGTTTCCCAAGAAAAATACGTACCAAAATTAAACTCTGGATTCTATGAACCTAAATATGATTCTTTAAACAGTAGGACATTTCAACCAGTTTAACTAGTAACAAACAAGGTATACTGGAACAGTTCTGTTTCCAATAATATGATTCTGAATTTGCCTTTTACCTCAGTTCTACATCTTCATAACTGGGTAAATATTGACTGACTATGAACCCATCTATTGTTTGAAGAAAAGTCATCCACTCCTATCTACATTGGCTTACAATTAAAATTTATGAAACAAACTTCTTTCAAGTTAGTTCTATGAGACTTCCAGACTATCCCACTGAATTAAATGGTTTTATTACTGTTTAGTCTGCAAGACATTTTCCTGCTACTACATGTTCTATTAATTCCCTTCTAAAAGCTACAGTGATTCCTTAGGAAGTAAAAGAGCACATATAATAATACATTTTGTAAATCATTTTTCATCTATCTTTCAAATCAGCTAGACACACATCAAAATATCTTTCCCTAATATAGGTGCTTGTCTACTGCAGTTTCCTTCTCAGGAATTTTTTTATAGGCTTTTTTTTTTTTTTTTTTAGCGTGTGCCTCCATGACCAGATTACAGGCAGTAGTATTGAAAAGCAGTAGAGTGCAGGAAAAGACATGAAGCTCATTTTTTTAATGTGAGTAATATAGAATTCATTCCACTTAAACATTCCTCTTAGAGGAGTAAGGTTTTCAGCATCCGTAGTTCTACCACTGTCGTGGCTTAACCTCAGCCAGCAACTCAGCACCACGCAGCTGCTCAGCCACTTCCTCCGCACACAGTGGGATGGGGGAGAAAATCAGAAAAAAAGTAAAACTTGTGGGTTGAGATAAGAACAGTTTAATAGGACAGAAAGGAAGAATGTAATAATAATAACAACAGTACTAAAATGACCATAATAATAATATAAGAACTGGAATATACAAAACAAGTGCTGCACAGTGCAATTGCTCACCACCCACCGATCGACACCCAGTCAGTCCCTGAGCAGTGATCCCTGCCCCAACTCCCCCCAGTTTCTGTACTGGACATGACGTCCCATGGTCTGGAATACCCCTCTGGCCAGTTGGGGTCACTGCCCTGGCTGTGTCCTGTGCCAACTCCTTGTGCCCCTCCAGCCTTCTCGCTGGCTGGGCAGGAGAAGCTGAAAAATCCTTGACTTAGTCTAAACACTACTTAGCAACAACTGAAAACATCAGTGGGTTATCAGCATTCTTCTCCTACTGAACTCAAAACATAGTGCAGTAACAGCTACTAGGAAGACACTTAACTCTATCCCAGCTGAAACCAGGACAGGCATCTCTCTCTGACAAAGGGCAGCTTTTAGACTTAATATCTTATTATTAACTCAATTACAGAAACATTTTCACTTCTTATGTTAATATGTATTATCAAGGTAAATTAGAAATGCCACAAAGCACTTTTTTTTCATTAACCTGTAATGATATAACTTCCAAGATTCATAAAATTGTCACTAGCAAAAAGATGTCATGAGGAAGAAATGTCCTAAATAAATTATCTGATATGCTTTTTAGTTTTAATCAATAAGTATTTCCACTGTAGTCTTGACACCATGAAACTATGTTAGAATGAGTCTCAATGTCTGCTTGTATTACTCAGTGTTGTTTCTAGATATATGTTACTCTTTTTGCTCCATACACATTCTTTTCTCTCTGCATGAAAAGAACTTGTAGAACCTTCTTATTAATGGATTATGTACCTGATCATGTTCCAAAGTGCTTTTGTCTTTCTGCAGTTTTGTCTTTTACCCTGAAGTTCATAATCTTCATAAATCTAAGTTTTGTATTCACATATCTGAAATATCTTTTATTCTCTGAGCAGCGACCAAACATTCACCAGCAGTCTTACAAGTAATAAGAAGACTGTAGCAGAACTGCTTACCTTTTGTTCATCAATTCAGGAAGGGACATGGTAACATTTTCTGATGACAAAATACTTTACATCTCTGTTTTTATCAATACCAGTAAGTCTTCTTAATTTAGTAACTTGAACAGATCTTTCATTTCCAGGTATAGATGGCACAATCAGTACAGATGATGTGAAAATGAATCAGGATATCAAATTGTTTTCAAAACTTTTTAGCCCATGCAAAAGAATGATAAATCAGTCTTTCAACACAGAACATGAAATGTCCCAAAAGGTTGTGTTTGTTTTGCTGATGACCACTAAAAGACAGTAAAACCCAGTGTAAGATTAAGTTGAAGACTGAAATAAGTAGAATTATCTGAGGGGAAAAAAAAAACCAAACCTTTTCCTGAACCTTTAGTCTAAATCTGAAAAAAAAAAGCCAAAGGAAGAAAATAAAAGAAAACAAAACAAAGTCTCATGGCGGAAGGGAGAAACAAAAGAGAAAATCAACTCTCTTTGAAGTTCAAATTATTTCACATAAAAAGCTTCTTCTATGCATTTTTTCTCCTGCCCTTTCAGGTTGTCTCTCCTTAGTATCTTCTTCAGTAGAATAGGTAGGATTCTCCTCCCTCCTCCCACAGGTAGAAACCATAGCTTTCTATACGTGGTAACTGTTAGCCATTTAGCAGCACTGGAAAGAAGTGACGAACATTGTCACTAATGTATATGTTCAGTTTCAATAATAAAATTTCTTTGAAATATTTTAACGCAATATCTTTTTGGATACATGAACGGGTGCAATCACAGTAGCATACATTGTTGTTTAAGAAGAGTACTATAGACATGAACACAGCAGTGAGGGACTATGCTCCAGTTAAAATAGGTACATTTGGAAAACACAAATGTGTTTAAGCTGATGAGCAGGAGAAATATGTCAGAAAAAAGAAATAAAATTATAAAAACCAAAATTATATACATTAGATTGGCTCCAAAAAGCAAAGAAACAGAACATTTGCTATGAACTTTTTGATTGTCAGCTGAAAAATGTTTAGGAAAAAAAAATAATTGCCTAACATTTCATATGCATTCAGAAAACCAAACCAAACAATAATAAGTTGAATACTAAATAGAATGAGCAACTTTTCCTTCACTGCAAGTGACAGCATCAGAATCCAACCGTCTGTGTAAATCTTCCATTGTTTATGAGTAGTTCCAAATTTTGTGATACTTACTGCACACAGAAGTAATTCCTGGATTTAAAAGTGCTGGCAGAAATGGTCTTGGAATAAACAAGTAGGGATAGGAGGATCTTGCAAAATACATGTTTGTGGAAAAACTTGACAGCTTGAAAAATCTGTGGTTTTGAGTTGTCCCCTGTCTGCAGTTATGATGCGGCTTAGTTGGGGGTGGGGTCAGGTGAAGAAACCAAAACAAATAAAACAAACAAACAAAATGCATAATACATATTTGCTCTTTCCTCACTTGTGCCACCACTGGAATAAGCAGGATAAATCATTATGGTTTGTGTTGAACAAACTGTGCAGTTCTGCTTTCCTTTTATCAGTCTGGATCTGTAGACATCACATTGCCTAAATCCAGTGTGCAATTAAGATGATGAGGAGGATTCAGTAAGGAAATATCAATTTTTTATCTAAAGGACCAAGTAGTGTTTGTGAAAGAGCCAATCAACAGTACAGTTAAAAAATGACATTTCAGTTCCATTCATTCAGGTTTCACAACAACAATGTGCAAAAGGAATCTTAAACCATACCAATTTTGTTGTCCTTACTCTGATGGGATCCTACCACCTTCAGTGAGCTCCTAAATTAGCAAGGTCTAGAAATAAGTCTGAAGTTGTCATGTTTAATTTTCAGGTACTCCAAAATAAATATTTTCTATTTTCACGAACTCTGCAGACTGAATATATGACAGCACTAAGCTGCCCATTAAGTGACACAACATCTAGAAATCTTCAAGTAGGAAGCAATGTCCCACCTTCTACTCAAAACAGGGTCAACACTGAATTCAGACAAGATTGCACAGGGCTTTGTCCAGCTGAGTCTAGAAAATGTCAGAGGACAGATACTCCAAAAGCTGTTTGTGCAGCCTGTTCCAATGGTTAACAAAACTCATACTGAACATTCCCATACCACACACACCCTTTATAACCACTTGGAACACCAATTTATTGTCTCTCATTCCTCCACCAGGCACCACTGGTCCTGGATCCACCTCCTCAATGACCTCTGGTAGGCAGTGAGGGATGACTGTTAGGTCCCCCCCCCAAACCATCTCTTCTCCAGCCCAGCTACCCCAGCCTTTCCTCACAGAGCATATTCTCCATTTCCAACCACCATAGGGGACCTTGCTTTGACTCTGATGAGTTTATCCTTTTGGACTGGATGCGTCTCATTAGGTCCTATGGACTTACAAGGATCAAAATTTCCCAAGATAAACCTTAATTGATCTTTTACCACTGTTGGAAAGTTCTTCTTGAACCCTAGCTCTAGGCACAAAGACCTGGAAGACCTTTCTGAAACAGGCTGAGGCAATGAAGGCAACATGCACCTCGGCCACTGTCACAAGGTCACCTATCCCTTTCCATGAGGACCCTGTGCCTGGCCCAGAGGAAACCTCCTGCCATCCTGGCCTGGATGACATTACGTGCTCTCTCATGCACAGTGTGAGTCAAAACCTTCTATGTGCCAGGGGCCTTTTCCAGCTGCCTGGAGAGGACTTTTGGGGCCCCTTCACAGCCATCACTAGCTGCCAAGGCTCATGTTAGATGCGCTTTTGGTCACTAGGGAAATAGGTGTCATGCCTGGAGGTGGGCAGGAGCCTGATACACCCTGTGCAGCACTCGGCTATAGTCAAGAGTCATCTTCCTAGTAGGGAACAGTTAACAGAAAACTGAGGACTGCAGAAGCCCTAAGGAACTTCCAGAGGTAACTACAAACAGAAAACCTGATTTAGGGGAAAAAAAGAAAAAGAACAAAACAAGTAAGTAAACAAACAAACCAACCCCACAAACTGCAGGGGGGGAGGGAGGAAGCCAACCCCATCATCCAACTCCTCAGCCCCTGCTTAAATAAAAACCTGAAAGAAAAAAAAAATCAGGAATAAACTCCACACAAATTGCTACATGGAAAAAAGTGTTAAGACACTGGAAGAACAAACAAAACAAAAATGTTGTACTGGGTTTGTGTGGCAAGGTTTTGGTAGCAGGAGGTGTTGCAGGGGTGGTTTCTGTGAGAAGCTGCTAGAAGCTTCCCCTATGTCCATAGCATCTCTAACTAAATATCTAAAGAACCCCTATATTAGAACTGAAATAAGTAGAGAATAGACAACTCCCCACAAGTAACTGCTAGAAGGGGGAAATGAAAACCACACCCAGCAACCACCAGCAACAAAAAAATCCATGTCTAAATAAAGAAAATATTACAAAGCAAAAGAAAAAATAAAAAAAATTAATTTCAAAAACCCACAAAAAACCCAAAACAAACTCAATGCAACAAGCATTCTGAAAAGCAAACAAAAAATCCACCCCTGAAGATGTGTCTTAATAAATAAATAGATAAATAAATACTCATACAAAATAACAAACTGCTAAAAATAGGAATGTCACCACTCCTCTAGAAAAAACACAGAAAAGGAGGAAAATTTAAAAAAGGAAATTTAAAAGAAGAAAGAACACCCCAAAACCAACTACCCATGCATACTTCCAAAAAACCAGGGAATACAAGAAGCTACCAAAAAGCTTCTGAAGTCAGAAAAATAAAAATGGTAAAAAACAGCTGTCAGAAATATCTGTATGTCTCCAAAATATCTATTACCTGTCTGCCTGTTGCGTTCTACACAGCAGGGAGCTGACTATAGGAGCTGGCAGAGAATGAAATAACACTACTGAATCATGTTTCTTATGTAAGTGTACTTACAAGTTTCTTATAACCCTAAAAGGATCATAAGGGAGGAGATCATAAATCTCTTCAAAATGTCTTTGCTTGTTCCACAGTATGGGAATAAAGCCTGACAGAGTGCTTTTAGCATGTGTCTGCTAGGAACTTGCTATGCTTCCATAATAATTTTGATATCACCAAACCCTTATTATTTAAACAAATCCTGCCAGGGATTTATCTCAACTAATTTCATGGGGGTAATTCCCTTGCCTAAACTTTTGCTACCAGTGGCATTTTAGGCACTGTAGGGTCTGCCTAGCTTCTAGGTGTTCCTCAAGAAGAAAATGGGTTTCTTCTAGGTTCTGTGTAATATCTGCCCATCCAAAAAAACAGACAGCTAAGGTCAGGGGTAGAGTTTGGAGGTCAGTTGGAGGCAAGTTAAGGTGTGGTGGGTTGACCTTGGCTGGACACCAGGTGCTCACCAAAGCTGCTCTGCTGCTGCCGCCCTCAGCTGGCCAGGAGAGAGAAAATGTGACAAAAAGCTTGTGGGTCAAGATGAGGACAGGGAGAGATTGCTCGTGAGTGATTATCCCAGGCAAAACAGACTCAACGTGGGGAAAATTAATTTAATTTATTACCAATCAAACCAAGACAGGGATCCTGGGCAGTAAAGCAGGATCTGGGAAGCCCTTCCCGCCGCCCTCCCTGCCGCCCGGCTCAGCCCCACTCCCGGTTCTCTCTCCCTCCTCCCCCCGGCGGCGCAGGGGGACGGGGA
>JANZLQ010000060.1:13503206-13520928 GCA_026212715.1 Elanus axillaris
GCTGCAGTTCCTCCCCAAGGGCTCCAGCGCGGGGCCCTGCCGTGGGCCGCAGTCCTCCAGGCCCGGCCTGCTCCAGCACGGGTCCCCTGCAGGGCCACAAGTCCTGTCAGCAAACCTGCTCCAGCTTGGGCTCCTCTCTGTAAAGGTCCACAAGTCCTGCCAGGAGCCTGTTCCAACATGGGCTTCCCATGGGGTCACAGCCACACAAACCCAATACACACATATGTTCTCATTGAATTTTCTAAGGTTTCTCATGGCTCGCTCTTCTAATTTTCCTGGGTGTCTCGAAAATCACCCTGACCTTTACTGTATAAGCTGTTTCTCTCAATTTGGTGTTATCCACAGACTTAAGCATGCACTGCATTTCTTCCTCCAGATCACTGATAAAGACAACAGAAGTCAGGGGTAGACTTCTGAGGAACTCCACTTGTAACTAGAGATTTTCAAGTGTTGCTAAAGTCAATGTAAATGAAATCCATGGTGTTTTCTTTATCCACAGTTCCAGTCATTTCATCATGGAAGGCAGTCAGACTGGTTAGGTGTGATTTAGCCTTGGTACATGCATGCTAGCTTTTCCCAGTCACCTTTTTCATGTGCTCAGAAATGTGCTCCAGGAGGATTGTCTCCATAACTTTCTCATGGACTGAAGTGAGGCTGACCAGCCTGTAGCTCCCCAGGCTGACCTTTTTGTCCTTTTGTGAAGAAAAGTACAACATTTGTCTACTCGCAGTCACCAGGAGTCTCCCCTGACAGCTGTGACCTTTCAAAGACAGAAAAAAACTTTCAGTGACAGCAGCCAGCTCCCTCTGCACCTTCAGGTTCATCCCATTTGGTATACACATACATGTATACTATTCTCAAGGAAATTCATTCAGGTGCTTGGTTGTAATTGTTCATCACTAAACTTTCTTGACACTTTAGTCAAGAACTGGAAATCATTGCACCAGTGATTTGCTGAAGTTTCTACCTGAGAATTACTTTTCATATCATCTTATTTAGTTGTGGCCCTCTGAACTACATCTGTGGATCATTTACTGAGGAAAATTTAGGGGAAAATGAATATTTAATACTTTAAATGGCACAAAATTGCAACCACTAAAGTTATTTATATTCTTTATACAACTCACAGTAAAAAGCTACAGCACTCCTACAGCTACACCACTCCTACAGCACTGAAATCAGTGAAGTTCTGGAGACGATATCAAAGGGAGCTGAATCTTACATAGCCAGATACATCTGTGCTTTTAGACAGCTTTATGAATTCATCTTAATTCATTTTAGATTCTATTTTAATAGAATGGAGTTTACTTCCTATTTTCATTCAAAGTAAATGCTATTATTTACAAAGGGAATGAGGAGAGGTATGGATGAAGGGCTATTAGAACAGACAGCTTTATGAATAAGAGAGGCAAAACCATTTCAGTGTGATATTATATATGCCAAATACTCATGAACCTTTCTAAGAAAACCACATAGATTATATCCTGAATTATTTTTTTAACCAAAAATAGTTATAAAAATATCTTAGGTCTTCTACCCCCATACATTTCCCATCCACATGGCCATAGCTTGAACAATGAAGGAGAATTGTTAACACTATCAAATTAAAATATCACAGCTATTATGTGTAAGTATTCTAAATTATAGTTATACAAATTTAAGCTTTGGCAGTGCTGAAAATATATGAAACTTAGTCTTTCTGATTCACAGGATTATTAACCTGTTTTTCAAAAACCACACAAAAAAAATATACTGAGATTAAAAAAAAACACAGATGTTTGTTCTTTCTATTGGAAACCATAAGATTCCCTTCCTTGGTGAAGAAATTTATCAGTCCCTTATGAATCCTAATTTCTATATGCATATATACTCCAATCTTAATTTTACCTGAATCTGATAGTGGATGACATTTCCCTTGAATATAGGGGGCTCTGTGAGAAGGGACAGGGGCTAATACCTGCTGGACTTCCTTTTTTTTTGCAGTGGTCCAGTTGTTTCATTTATTCCAAACCACACTTTAGGAAGTCAGCTGTTCCTAAGAGCTCGTGTGAACAAAAGGGCTATGATTAGTTAATGAGGTTAGTGAGAAAACTATAACACTCAGACACACTTTTCTCCCACCTTTCTGCTTATCACCTACTCTGATGGAACTAAATAAAGAAGGAAATCCCAGTCTGTATTTCCATGAATACAAAACCTATTCTTGTATATACAAGCTCAGTAAAACAGTGATGGAAAAGGATGGCAAATGTTGACTATTTCATGATAGTTGTATTTATTGCATTAGGGATCAAGCAAAGATGCTATTTTCCCATACTTTTTTAAAAGGGAGGCACAGTCCTGTGCTGGAGAGGGAAAAAAAAATTTTTTTTTACAAGATACTATAAAAATTTTGTACAATTTTGCAAGATATTTGTCCACAGGACATGAAAAATGAGTACAAAACACACCTTTATATTAATAATTTATAGAGTTCATAAACCTGTACTAGTTGTCTTGAGTATCTACAATGAAAGATAAGAATGTAAAGAAAATCATGCTCTCCCTGGCTCTCAGTGGCTCAATATAGAGGTCCGTACTGATATGCATCAAAGATTTGGTACAGACACACAGGTTCTGGGTCCATTTACTTCAAGCCTTATATAAGAAACGCTATAATGATGAAAGAGCTGGTGGCATACAAGCTATCTTGGATTAGAAAAAAATAGAGTTGTCTTTTCAGTGTTTTCAGGTTCAGTGGTTCACAAAACACAACTATTTCAAACACTTGTGAGCTTGGCTGTACGGACAGTTCATGTCTCTTCTGTGGTACTTTTTGCTCTGTATAAACATGCCTCATATTCTAATGGCTAGAACAACTGCCTGATTGTTGGAAACTCCTGAAAAGCAGTGTTATATGTTTTTGACTTTCTGTATGAAAGATACACTCTGCAGTAATTAAAATGTATATGCATATAAATATTTTTTAAAATTTATTTTATTTTCTCTTACTATATTTTGAAACAGGAATGGGAAACAATCTGTGAGGAATTCCATCCCATATGTTGCTAACTTCAGGTATAAATTGACATATAAATAATTCTACAGCTTCTAAGTTCCTGAGACACAAATTTTAGAATAAATATATTACACTGGCACCTTTTTACAACCACACATATGTGTGTGTGTGTAATGTATATATAATATATATATTGATATGTATGCACATACATATACATTCTGCCTCTCTCCCATTTTCTCCTTTTTAACTCTCTAGGCAGATGAAGAAATGTACATGTTCTATTTAACTGCTTTATAACTGAACATTATGAATTACTATTTACTTACTCCTGGTCCGGAAGGACATACTCTGATTTCAGTAACTAACCAAGGGTTCTGACTCCAACTAAGCTCTTGGCAGGATGTGATGAGAAAAAGCCAAATTCAACTGCAGTTTCTGTATGGAAACAAAGCAAAGAAAGAAAGAAACGTCTCTAAGTTGTTTCTGTCTAATTCGGCTAATGTCTTCCTTGTGGTGTATATCAGATCTGTATGGAGAAAGCAAAATAAAATCATTCCTCAGGCAGCTGGGATGGGTTGTTGTTACTCTGACTGATCAATCCATATTGCTGAAGGGAGCAGGGAAAATGGGATTATAATCAAATAACCTTGTTCCTTATAAATAAAAGTGTTAATTAGCATTTTAATTGCAGGACTTGTGCACTCTGAGTGGTATGTTATATTGTTCTCAGCGGCACAGCACTGTTTTATTTTGAAGTGCCCAATAAGTTAACATTAAATTTAATGACTTACTCTTCTCATTATGCTCATTAGTATATGAAAAAAATGAACAAAAGATATGGACAGCTCAGGGCAAAACACATTCTCCCCTCTTGTGGAACAGCAAGTTTCTCATATATTTCACATACATACTGTGAGAACTGAGCAAATATTCCAGCCTTTAGGTGAAACTCAGTGTCTTCCTTCTTTACCTGACAGTTCTATGTTTTTCCAGAGAGGATCTAATTCATCGCTCAAAGACCTCCGCTCAGAAGTCTGACTCCCATCAAACACAGTCAAAAGACATTCAGTTCAATGTACCTATGCTTTAAGTCATACATCTAGACATGGCCTTCCAGGTGAGGATCTCCACTAAGAAATTATTCCAAACAGAACTCCTTAGCAAAAATCAACCACAAAGGGTGGCTTTGTTTTATTTTGTTTTATTTTTTTTCTTTTCCCCCAGCTACCGAGATCTTAGAATAGAAATACAAATAGTATAAACAAAAAGACAGAATGTCTTCTCAAAACAACCAAGGTTATGCTGCTGAAAGAGGGTTGAGGTAATTTACAGTAAAATATACAATTATCTGCAAGTTAAAACCTACAAGTTATTGTCAAAGAAAACATTTCTGAATCTATTTGCCTTAGCAGGCTTCGGTGTATAAGTAAGGCTCCTGTCTCCATTCATTGAGATATAACTCAGACTTAGCCTGAGACTTGGCACATATTTCAAGTAATGTAGTAGCACTCCCTTCCCACAAACATATTAGATTACAGTCAAATGAATCTATACAACTGTGAATGACAAAGATAAACAAAGGTAAACCTTGTCCTACTCTGATGGCAGTGCACTTCACTGTACTGACCCCATACTAACAACTATGGAGTAAGTCTGTGAAAGAGAAGTAATTGGAATTCACGGGGGCTTTTAGACCATTGAATGGTTCAGTAACCTTGGCATTAATTTATAAATTGCTTTTGCTTGCACAGAAGAAGGACTATTCAAATAGATTAGGGAATACAGGTGCTTTCACCACCACTCTTTATATAAAAAGATCTGAGCTCATGTGTTGAGAACCTGCCTTTAGTTAGTAAAGATCTATCTGAGAAAGGACAACAAGGATAAACCCTCTTATATAATTGTAAGCAGCCAACAGACGTGCTGATATTTCTATAAGACTATAGCAACCTTTTCATTCAATCCCTTTAGACTGTGCAAGAAGAAACTAAATGTCTTATTAGAATGTTAAAATAAAAGATATCTCACAGTTACTTACATGTAAGAAGTAAAAAAAAAAAAAAAAAAGCAGCTTGTATGGAAAAGCACTGATTCTAACAAAGAAGAGTTTGGAAAAGACATCAAAACTCAGTCCATGTGAGGTCAACTGCAGATGCAGCATCTCTGGAAACGTTTACTTAACAAGAAGTCTTTGTTCATGAGTGGAAAAAACACAAAAGGACATAATTTAGGGAGTAAAAGTAGAATGCTGGAAAGAACCTCTGCAGGTCATCTGGCCAACCTTGTTTGAAACCCAGTTAAATTCAGTGTTAGATCAGGTTACTCAAGGCCTGGTCCAGTCAAGATTTGTATTGCAATATTTCCATAGGTCCCTTCTAGACTAGGACCTCCCTGGACTTTTCTGTGCTTCTGTATCTTTTATCACTGCAGTCTCTATCCTACTGAGCTTTGTCCTAGTTACTTTAGTGTTCCTTTTCTGCCAATGTATTTACAGATGCCCTTCTTGCAGTCTCCCACATTCCACACCAAACCTAACTCCATCCCTGCATGCCCAAGTAAAGTCTCTGTGTTCCTCTCAGGTGAGGCATCCCAGATTCCACCTTCTAGGCACTCCTTTTTCCCATCTGAGCTCTGTCAGGAGTTCCCTGTTCATCTTCTGCTACTCCTGCTCAAATTCTGCGTATCAGAATGGTCCCTTTCTGTGCTCTGAGGAGGCTGTCCAGGAAGAGCAGGTAAGTTCCCTGTGTCCTTTCACCCTGCAGGCACCCTCTCATGGGATTCCAAAAACTTGTTCCCTGGAAAAACAGAATTCAGCTTTCCTGAAGTTGGGGACTGTAATTCTACTTCCCCTCCTAGTTTCTCACATGATCTTCAATTCAACCACCTTGCTGTAGCTGATGTTCCTGTAGCTGAGGCTGTTGGTGACTATTCCTAACCAGCAGAAGTCTTAAGTCATCTCATTGAGTTCCTGTGTCAAGAAACTGTAATCAGCATACTCCAGATATCTACCACCTTGTTTGCACCCAGCCATTTTGCCCACCCAGTAAATGTCAAAGTGTTTGAAATGCCCTGTGAGTGCCAGGGCCTGTAATTGTGAGGCTCTTACTGGTTGTCAAAAAACAACTTCCTCCTCTTTTTTGGAGGGACTTGCAAGCATTTCACTGATACTGGTCTGTCCTTTAATTTTAATACATAAATTATCTATCATCTCACAACCTTTACTGGAACAAAGATCCATGTTTTCAGATTGATTTTTTGTGTAAGATATAACCCCCACTTCCCAACTTTTCTGCCACCTGTATCCATTCATGGCAGCACTTCAGTCATTTGAGCTCTGCCACCATGTCTCTGATCCTGGGATTGTAGCTGCTGTGAGGATATGTGGCTCAGACTCAGCTGACCTCTATGCCTACCCTGTTTGTTTATTTATTTATTTATTTTTAATGGGGGAAGTCTGGAATACCAAACCCCTTACTGATTTACCACTTAGAATTTTAATAAAAATAGTACTGCTGACCACATAACATAAAATGTATTTTTTATCTTAGATAAACTGCCATAATTTAAAACCAAAGCAAATTATTAGTAGAAAAGGTCAGTATAAGCAATATGAAGTGTTTGCAACTGGGAAAATAAGATTTCAATTGCGTTGTTAGATTTCATCAGCTAATATTCAAATGTGTTTGAAGATATGTTTACTCCTTGAAGTAAAACAACAAAAAAACAAACAAAGAAACAGGAATTTTTTTCTAAACTGTGGTAATCCTTTCTACATCAGTACAAACTAAAGAAAAATATTGGGGTTTTTGTTTCTGAATCTCACTTGCAATTCTGCTAATTTTCATCAAGTTTTTTAATAACCATTGCTATTTTTTTTTCCTTATATCCCCTCTATTTCCCTTCTATTCCTTATATTTCCTTATCTAAGTGTGGTTTCTCCTTTTACAAGATTACATTTTTACATCTCTGACTTAATTCTATTCTTTTTATTTTTATTCTACTGATGTGTGACCACAACCTTCTATGGAGGTGGGGAGGTGTTTGATCACCTCAGTCAGAGAACAATCTGATTGCATATCTTCATTCTTAAGGCTGGAATAAAACCAACTGTGCAAGACAGGGTGAGGAGCAGGTACAAAGCAATTCTGTAACAAATTGCATGCTGGATGTCAAGATGAATATATATCTAGAAATGACAAAAAAAATATATATAACCCAAAATAAAAAATATAACCACTATATTAACATGTGTAAATGGAACTCAGGCTTGCAAGACATATTGAGTGATTCTTTCACATTGCTCATCCCTGGTTAGGTTTTTGGTGAAGGTTGTTCACAGAAATGGAGAAATGTTCCTGTGGATTTGGAAATTCTTGTTCGTAAATAAATATTCTTTTTTTAGGCTACTGATCATAAAGGAGGACTTGGCATCTGTCAGGTAGATGGAGATCTCTCAGGTGTCAAACAACTGTCAGTTTTTTTGGTTTCTAAGGACCACAGGCTGAAGATTAAATGATCTGGAGGTTTATTTCAACCGTCATCAGAAAAAGCTAACAAGATAATGGCCAGAAAGCTGTCACTCCTAAACTACTTCATGTAGAGTCAGAGACCAGTACAAAATTTTCACAAAGATCTTATAAAGATGTTTCTTCTGATACAACATCCGTTAACAATGCATGCAAGTGAGCATGTATAAAATGTGTAAAATACATTGCCCTTCACTGCTAGCTATTCAGTTGAGAATGCCTGTTTTGTAGTGTCCAGGGATCCCACCTGACAAAGTCTTATACTCATGAATAATCTTACATGTGCATGCAACCAAACACGCTTAATTCCTGTGCCAGCTATTTGAAAAGAAAACAAACTGCTGGCTGGCTAGGGCCTTCTTCGTATGTCATGTAATTTGTGACATATAGATAGCCTGTAGTTTTTTATTTGTTCAAAATCTTTGTATGACTATGAAGGAACTGCTTCATAACTAGGGTACTGCATATGACATTTCACATAGCCTATAAATAAGTTAAATATAAAGGTAAGGTAAATAAGGTAAATGTGAAGTAAATTGGTATCATTGATCTGGTCTTTAGCTCTAAATTTTTCAAGTTTGCTGGATGCAAAGTAAATTGAAAAGCAGAACTGGAGTGAATAAGCATGACTGCCCTATGATTGGTCTTAAGCTGTAAGGCAGCCATGAGAAATGTCTTGAGTTCACATTCTTAGTCCCTTTATTTGCCTGACCATCAAAGATTAAATTTAAGAGGATGTTTTCCACTTCAATTATCTTTCTTTGGAGATTGTTACAGGTCTTAAAAAAAAAGAGTATCATGTTCTACCTGCAAGCATTGTCACTTGGTAGTGATAAGCATAACCCATCTCTTGACAAGATTATAGAATCATTTCCTAAGGGAAGGAGTGGAAACCAAGTTCTTGAGGTGTTTAAAACTAAAATACACCAGACCAAATTCTGAAAAATAATGACTTTAAGTATAAAACTTGATTGACAAGAAAATAAGATGCCTGACATAAATTTATCTCTAAAGTATAAAATTACCAATTTAATTGTAGTAACTTCTTTCTAATTATATTTTTGGTTTGTGTTTGTGGATAGGGCAAAATGTCCTGGAAGTATTACCTGATCATGCCCTTCTATATTTACAGTACTTCATTTGTGAAGAAACAGGACATTTTATTTTAAAAGCTAGTGAGAAAATTTACATTTCTTCTGCCTTACTGTTACATATTTTCTGAAATTAAATGGCAAACAATACCTCACACAGATGAGAACACATGAAATACCTCTACTGCAGGCTTTGAAACTTTTATTGTATAATCAGATCAATCATAGGATGTACTGTGCTGAAAAGCATTACCTCTGGCCTAGAATCACTGAAAATGTGAAGAAAAGCAAGCTAATGCATGTTAAACAAGAGTAAGGATTTCTAAAGGGTAATCTGTTCCACAGTAGCTGTTTGGATAATTACTCTTATTTGTTTATGAATATGAGAATACCCTCCTTCTCTTTCACTGATTATTTAAAAATAATCTGATTTACAGAATGTTGTTACTGGCAGATGAATAGTGCTTCTAAATTATATTTTACTATGTTGACTACTGAACCATAGTGGGATATTTCTTTGCTATTTGGGCCTTCTGTACTAGCTTAATATTTTATCTTCATTTTGTATGACTGAGATAAGATACAGAAAGTAGCATATACTGCATAAGACAACAGAAACATCTGCTTTCTTACCTGACATACTTGGAATTCTTCACTGGAACTTTATATACAATAAATTTATAATAAAAGCACTGCTCTGCTTCTTTGTGTTGTTCCCAGAAGGAATACTTTTATAGCCTTGTGCCTTTAGCAGTAGAGAGTGCTCTGCATTTCACCATATTCGGTTGATGTCTTTCAGGTGAGAGATATCTCAGCAGGTATAGTCCCATGCAGTAATGGCTTCTGAGGAAAAGATTTAGAAAATTGAAATTTTGTTGGTATTTTTTTTAAAAATATATTTATTTTGCAGGATCATATACTTGTGAAATCATACCTATTCACCACTGAAAATTAAATAAATAAGTAAAAGTAACACTGGTTTAGAAGGAAATATCAAGGAGTAGAGGTTAGGCTTCAGTCTTCAGTGTTACCACTGACTGATCACATATATTTGACCTTCACTTCATCCACTTCTGGAGAAAGTTTCAGATACAGAGTTTTAGTATGTGTTTACTGATAGACCTTTTTCTCTAGTTCATGGTACAATCTATCTATAACTGCTCATAACAGGTGTAACATATACAGTTATTATTTAATTGTTTCCATTCATTTATTCTCTGTGACCCATGTAATTTTCTCTGTTTCAGTGACTTAAGGCAGGATTTTTTTTAATCATAAACAATCTACAGGTTGGAACTTTAACAGTGTCAAACTCCCATGACTGGAATTTGGTTTATTTTTTATTTGAAGATGCAGGTCTTCTCTTGAAGCAACAGCTTGCATTTTTGTAAAAGTGCTGAAGTTTTGCAGCAATCTTAAATCCAGGAGAGGGTTTTGGGGGACCTTGTTTGTACATTTGGCTTTGTGTTTTTCCTTTGAGAAAAATGTAGTAGTTTTGGATGACAATATGTTTTACAGTTGAGTAACATTGTTAGTCTCTGCAAGATCTCAGTTTCCAAATACAAATATTTGTATTGTAAAATGATGTATTGTATTGAACTAATTTTTGTCTTGGGAGAAAAAGTCAGAACTTTAATAGTTGTTTCTTACTTCAGTCTTACATGACTTCTTTCTATAGTTTAATGATGTTAAAATCTCCATAACTTCACCTTAAAGGCAAGCCATGAAAAGCAGCTGTGTGATTTACTTCAGACAAGCAACATGAGCAAATAAGGTTTTCAAAAGATAGAATTAGGTATATCATGTGGCATAGCTTGTAGTACAAATGTGCATAGAGAAGTAAAACAAAAACACATTTAAAGGCAACAGACTGGAAGTGGTCCAGTCCATGGAAAGCTTTTCATTAAAATGATATTTTTTCTTTTCTTATTTATAATTTTTTCCTTTATTTCATTTATGAAAAATGAAAATTTACTGATTCTAATTGTGACTGTCCCTCAATCATCAGGGAAACAAAATTTTAAAATAAATGCATAATTTCAAGGAATACAAAGCAAGAACCAAGGGTACTTTTACTAGTAGCTTTCTTGAAAAGCTGTCGTCAATTGTCTTCGTATATATCTCTTGGCAAAAATCAATGCTTTCCTTTAAGCAAAGCAGTCTTTGGAGAAAGAGAATACATGTTTTGAATAGTTTAAGAGTCCACCTAGCTGATGGGCACCACCACAAATGACAATTCATTGCTAAATTCCTGATCTATAGGACAAAACTTTGTGGTTGTGAACCTAAATGTCATTTTAAATTACTGTTGCTATTATATGTGTATAGAGTAGTATGCAAATGCTTATATGAAGACTTTTTTTTTTGTTTTAAAACAATTTGTTTATGGTTGGTCCATGAAGTTACTTTTTTGTAAAGCACTGAAATATTTACTGCTCTGAAGAAGACTAATGACCTCCCTGCTTAGCATTTAAACACTTGTTTGTTCAGTTAGCAGGCTTATGCTATTGTTTGTTTTCTTTGGATTTTTGCATGGTATATAAATGAATACAATGATATTCTTGCGAAACCTTAAAAAATTTTCAAAGGAGTATTGATACATAAGCCAAAATATGATAGTCATTTGTATGTCAGGTTTTCAGATTGATAGAGTAGCCTGACCAATCACTGCACACCATTAAAATTAAAACCAGTAGAGGTTAGGCAAATAAATAATTTTTAACCTGCTCTTTGGTTATTAAATTCCATTAGCTGGTTGTTGTATCACTGGAGAAATATTTATCCTAGGATTAATATATATCTGAGAGCTACCTGAAACTACAAATAAAGTAGGATATTACAAATATGTTTGAGTATTAAGGGTAGAAGATTTGGCAAAGTACTGTTAAAGAAACAGAAAAAAAGACTAAAGCTATGATGAAGTCTGGAATATCATAACATGCACTTTGTTGGCATCAGATCTTATTTTCTTGGGATTATTTTCCATTGTATTGTTTTGTTTCTGGCAATATGGTATGTTAAAGTACTGCATTATTTTCCCCACAACTGTGAATGTAACTGAAGAGAGGGAGTTGCATTTTGAGCTAAAACTAAAGCTTTGCGTTCCCTTCTAGAGAAGGACTCTTGTTGGGTACACTTGGGTTAACACACTTGCCATATGTGAGGATCTGAAAATTAGAAATTCTTGTTAGACTAATTAATGTTCTAAGAACGCAATTAAAATATAACAAGAAATAACTACTAGTCAAAATAGAAGCAACCAGTTCTACCATGGTTCATTATTAATACAATAAAGTCCACCAGCACAACTATTTGCTGATTTATTTTAAATTTTCATCCCTCCAATGTATTTTTACACTGAGTCATCAGCATTCCATCTTCTTTGCTGGGAGGATTAAGGGGTTTTCTTCCTCAGCCTTGCATTTTCTCAGGGCTATTTTTGTACATTTCAACTCTATACTTGTTAATAGATTACACTCTTGTCTCTTTGATTTGTTGACAGTAATTGTAATGAAAACAAATACCTTCTTTTTTTTTTTAATGCTATTGAGTCTATTTTGTAATACAAGGATGTTTCTAAACATTTTTTTTTAATTTAACTTAAATATTTAGCCAAGCAGCTTAATTCATTTTAGGTCACTTTACATTCTTGTTACACTTAGATTCTTAAAACTCTTTCAGTACTATTCACAAGTTTTCTGAAAATCGACAGTGACTCAAGTTTCCTCTAACAGAAGGAGATATAAGATATCTTACCAAATACATGTGCTTAACTTAAGCATAAGTGCAGTGCTTTGTTGTATAATGACAAAATTTCTAATTGATTTTACTATTCCAAAAATTCAGTAAGCATACATCTTTCTATATAATACATTTCATATGTAGAAGTATTACAACAGATACAATTCTGAATTTTTCAGTGGAATCTCAGTACATTTGCATGTATACTTCAACTCCTAAATAATTTTTAAAGGAAGAAGACAGTTTTGAAAGTAGTGGCAATTACTTTTTGTTGATGCTGTCTGTACCAACACCAATCTAACAGAAAGTTACTAAAAATAATTTTTAATTTTTTTTAAAAAACATATTTCACACTAAGCAGATGAGTCATTTCTTTTGTAACTTTTAAAAATATTGTTTCATAGAGGGCAGTTTATTGTTAATACTGGATTAGGAATTGCAGTGATGATGAGAACATTTTAAAAACTTTGATGCTAGCAAAGTTGTTCTTTTATCTTTCAATCACTAGATGGTTCCACAGAACAATTATATTATGACACCTGTATAATTTTTTACATTCAGTCAAATCTTGTGATTTAGTATGCCTTTTATAGCAGCCAGAAAGTCTTTTGACTTCCATGTCAGTGAAAAATTCATAATATAATGAGTTTAATATTAAATAGAAATCCCCAAGGAGAAAGTATATTAACAGGCATTTACATGCATAATGAGCACATGCAATTATATTGAAAAATTACTGCTTTTCAAGTTTATTTCTTGTGTTTAAAGTGTTCAGGAATATTCAAAAGAGAGTAGCTATAAATTATCACTGACTATATGACTGTGTATTAAGTGTAGCCAAACAAACTATAGGGCTACAAAAACTATTACATTCAGACAGCCACTGAGTATGATTCGTTAATTGTTCTCCATCAGGCAGGATTCATTTGCCGATAGTTAGGTATCTATTACTGCTTTCCAGATCCTGCAGTCTAATCTGGCCTAAAGTTTCTGTACCATAAAGAAGTGTCCCATGGGTCCTGTCTTTTAGCTGCTAGTACCTTAAAATTTCTTCTAAAATTTAGGGCATCTTAAATGCTATTAGATGTCCCCTTTTAGGGACTTGAATTGTTACAGAGATATCTAGTTTGTGCTACAAACTTATGGAAATAATAACTAAGATTTTGTTAGCTGGTAAAAAAAAATTAGATTGCAAAAATAATTTTTATTTGCAAAAGCATAAATCTCTTCACAGGGTTCACTGTCATTCTTTTACTGTCTATAAGCAGACAGAGGGATGCCTCAAGAACGTTATTTTTTTCTCTTTCCAAGTCTGTTGTTTGACACACATAGGTGGATATAGTCAGTTTCCTGAGATGCTTTGATCTGTCTGTTGAGTTTTGTGAGGCAGTAAAAGAAAGTACAATATTAAAAATTATGTGAGAGGAATTCTCTCACAAAGATATTCAGAATTTTTCCCACAGAACACTTTTTTCTGAGAAATTTTAAACTCATTAAATAGAAGTTATTAAAAAAATCATTGCATTTCTGTAAAAGTTAAAAAATATTTTATTGGATTTTATGGTTAATAATGGTTAATAAAATGGTTAAAACATTTCAGACTGAGAGAAAGAAAACACTTTGTGGGTTGTGGAATATGACAAGTAAGGGCGTAGAGAATTGTCATATGCTATTATAGGCAATCACTGCCTTTTCAGAAATGGATCTGATTTCACCTCAAAAGTATTTAGCTGCCCCTCATCCTTTTTCATCTAGCAAGGCTGTTCTACAATATAACTACTCTGACAACTGGAAAATACTAGCTTCTTTCTCAACTATGTTCATGATCAGTATATGGCAATTTATAATTCTACTGACAGTGTTGTTTAGTTTAGTTCTTCTTCCCCACTGTCTTTCTCATGTCAATTTGACACTAAAAATATTTTAATGTTGCAGCCCAGCATTCTTTTTTCATATTGATGTTTCACAGTTACACAACAGTAATGAATAGACCTAGGGTTTTCTGCTTCCTTTTTGAAGACTGCTGAAGTTTTTCTATTTTATAGCAAGATTTCTTCTTATTAATCTTGACATACTTGATCTTGTACTTCTACTCAATTTAATCATTCTATTACTAACATTCTTAGTGTCATGAATTTTTTATGTGACATTTAGGGCTTCTGAAGTCACAATACCTGCTAGTTTTGCTTCATATTCTCCAGTATCTTCAATGATTAATCAAGAAATGCATCTTTGAGGAACATGATTTGGTTTCTTGTTTTCCCTCCTCTCAGCACAATTTGCAGTTGCCTTCTCATGTACTAGGTCTGAAATAATGGTATTTTTCTACTCTTGCCCTTCTACTCTTGGTATACCATATGGGATGATAATGCTGATCTAGGCAAATTATTATTTTGCTGATGCAGAAATCAGTGTATTCTCTGGTCATTGAAAGGTAGTATTTCTGACTTGCATTATAACTTAGAGGGCAATTGTTTTCAGTTTTTTTGGAAAAGATAGTTAAAACCCCCTAGTTATAGAATAACCTTATTTAATATGAAAAAAAATCTTGTTCTTTTTTTTTCTAGTTGGAGTACATTTCTGTCCAACACCTGTGATATTTATATGCCAGAAATTTTGAAGATTTTTCAGATATATAATGAATCTGAAGACCCAAGCTAGTGCATTGTAATAGGAAAACAGGTTCATGAAGGGCTACTATAAGCAAGCTGGATATAGTTTAATAACTCTAGCTAATCAATAAAAACTTACAAAGTATCTGGAATCCCACAAAATAATTGGTTAGACAGCATCTTATGTACGTAGTTCTTAAATTTCTACCCCTTTTTCGTCCCATTTAATGACCACCAGTCAAATGGATGAGTATAATATTAGCCCAAACCAAATATGGTAGTTTGTTGGCACAATCAGAGAAGAAACATCTACATTTGTACAAGATTCAGGTGTTAATGTCATGGTTCATCTGAATCATGATCTTACAAGAATTCCTAAGAAAACAGATGTGAGATCATTTAGAATCATTTTTAACCTCTGACCATGGAAAGTAATGAAGAAATTTCACTAAAGCTCATTTGAATCAAAAGATATCTTGACATCAAGATCTGAAACAAAATTTGTGCTTTAAACTAACCTTTTTAATGCCTACATCTCCAAAACATTGTCCACATGCTTCACTTCTCAAGTGTATTTTTTTAACATTTTGAATGGAAACCTTCAAAGACCTACAGAGAAAAATAATATCTGATGAGCTGAAAGGAACCCCCCACTGATATCAGAGAAACAATTTCTATCTTAGTATCAGATGCCATTTTGCCATTCATGGAAATCTTCCCAAGCAAATGCTTCACTGTTCTGCTAAATTTTACAATTCACAGCATAGTCTAAGCTGGTTTATGGAGAATAGAAAAGATAGATTCCAGAGACAATATGGTAAATTATTTGTGGCCACATCTAAAACACTCTTTCTTTGGGAAGACTTTGAAATTTTTGACACTTAAAAATCTGGGTGTTGCTCTGGACAGGAGTATCAGAAGCACTGCAAAATTCCATTCCTCATGAAGCTGTCAGATGCAACATAGATAGTGTGAAATATCTGGAAAACAAATCTGTAGTACTATGGGAGGTAAGCAGTATTAATCAATTCATTTTTCAGTGCCAACTTTTATATATCTCAGAAATTATGACACAATCATTCATTGTTCCTTTACAGATGATAATGGAATAATAAATTCAGTCACTGATGCTAAATACTTATACAATGGAATCTGCCAAAATCCTGAGTTAGCTGAGCTAACATCTGTTAAACTTGAGGCGTAGGATGGATTTCTTACAATACAAATAAATATAGCTCTGAATATGCTTGGAATAAGTATGCTTTATATATGCTTCCATATTCAGACAAAGGTTTCAACTTAAAATTGAGCCATAGTCACACAATACTCATTGCAGTCTCATTTAAGCTGCTTAATGATAAATAAGATGCTTAAGCTTCACTCACTGGTATTTGCCTCCTTTTTATGTTCATTGTTCCTTTTTAAAACTCATTGAAAGCAGGTGATAATGATGCATTCTGTGTCAAACTATAAAGCCACATACCTCTTAACACAAGTGAATTTTAAAGAAAACTTAAAAAAAATCCCTGCAATGCACATATCATGTCCTTTACTGAAATATAACAATCTTTATAGATTAAATAAATGTTTGAGAAGCAGACTTACTTCTTTGTGGTTATGTCACAATGAACTAGTAATTTCATTTGGATTACAACTTTGTCTCTGAATGGTGTTTCCTTTATACCAGTAATAAAGTGTAGTAGAATCAGTTAGAATTTTTATGCAACAGCTTTAATTGTCTATCATATACAATGTTTTACACAATCATCTTTTCAAAATCTTGTAACATTGACTGGATCTTGGTTTATTTAACCATCAACTACAGCAATTGAAGGTAAAATGATTGGGCGAAGGAGCTGGTACCTCTAGTGGCATCCATGGGTAGTGCCATCATAACTGCTGAGAACAGAAGTAGTTCTCATCTGAATAGATGAGGCATCCATGGGTAAGACATCTTACTCCTCCCCAGCACCGTCACAAGCTGAACAGCACCTTGCCTTTTCTCAAGCATTCAGGAAACAGATTTCATGTTTTGGTAGTGCCTGATGGACAAACAGAAATGGAAACTTTTTTATCAATTCCTGACTTCTACGAGAGTGTTGCACTGATAGAAACTGTAAAATGTCTTCTGACTACTATTCATGTTTATCTTGAATATCCCTGGTATAATAACAGTAATTAAAATGATGCTACTGAGACTGCGACAAGAGAGATTAGAGTGACTAAAATTGCAGATTTCTCTACATAGGCATATGAATTAAACTGAAACATTATAAATGTGATTATCAAAGCATTCACAATTCATAGAAGAGAGTAATCCCAAGATGGAAATGTATCTAATATACAGTAAGGTAAGCAACCCCCCTGGCAAGCACAAGAGCTTGCCAATTAGTAGCTAAACAACTACAACAGCTATAAATTCAGTCTAGCACACACCAATCAAATTTGTACTTATCTTGAACCACTCAAGATCACCACTGGGCATCAAAAAGGGCTGACGTGGCTTAACCCTGGTCAGCAGTTCAGCCCCTCACAGTGGGATGGGGAAGAGAATTGGAAGGGTAAAAGTGAGAAAACTTGTGGGTTGAGATAAAGACAGTCTAGTAAGTAAAGCAAACCAAGGAATCCATTCCCCGCTTCCCATGGGCAGGCAGGTGTTCAGCCATCTCCAGGGCAGCCGGGCTCCAGCACATGGAACGGGGACTTGGGAAGACAAACGCCATCACTGCCAACGTCCCCCCTTCCTCCTTC
>JANZLQ010000060.1:13521098-13535053 GCA_026212715.1 Elanus axillaris
GGGGTGGGGGGAGAAGCAGAAAAGCCCTTGGCTCTGGGTGAGCGCTGCTCTGCAGGAACCAAAACACCCCTGGGTTACCAACACTGCTTTGGTCACAAATCACTATGAAGAAAATTAACTCTATCCCAGCCAAAACCAGTACAGGAAAAAAAAAGAATCATGATTCTTATACACTATGACAGAAAAAGTGTTCCTTTCATCACCCATAAAAGAACAACTTACATTTAAAATTATGTTCTTAACATAATAGAGCTAAAGGAGACATAATTTTTCTTTCTAACTACTCAGTGCACTAAAACTGATGCATCATACTGATTTGATTCAGAAGACAGAGGAGAACTACATTGTTTGCAAAACAATTTTTGTCTTACCAGAGGTGACTGCACTTTGTAATTAAATAATGTGACTCTTATACAGATTCAATATACTTGGCAAAGTTTGTGAAATTATCCCATTAACTCTGATGAATAAAGAGTTCTTACATGCAAGATTATTTTTATTACTCAGTCATACACATAGCTATCATTGTTATTCCAGATTTATTGTGATTCTAACCATCACTGTTTATATGTCATAACACCCTTCAACTGTCATCACAAAGTAAACTTTGATTAGTTCACACTTCAGAAGATATAAAAAAGAACCCAATAAAAGAATCCATCCTTCTGGGTAGCTAGATACTCCACTAGAGCCTGATCTTTATTTTTGATTTTCTGATCCTTGTTAAAACCCATTTTATATTTTCCTTTAAAATCCTACCTTTTACAAGACCATAGTTGAATATTATGACATTTCATCTGAATAAGATGATAGTTCATCTGTAAAATGAAAAGAAAAACAAGGAAAAAAACCCAAACAACTCCAACACCCCTTATGTAGATAAAAAATTAATCTTGTTGCATTTCCCATTTCAGTGTCACTTGCTTCATTTCTGCAGTTTTTTTCCTTTGTTCTATGAAGTATTTTGGATACTCAGTATCTGAGTGAAGGTAGCTGTATATAATCACATTTATAATTATTACTTGTTACATTAATTATTTATTAGTAATTTTTCAAACCCCAGTAAAAGTAACATAGTACAGTTCAGTGAAACAGCAAAAGTGTCAAGTAAAATAAGTAACTGATAGAAATGTATTACAAGTCTGTTTACTTAACATATTCTCGTTTTATGAGTTTGAAAGATTTTGTAGGAGTATTTTTATGACACTACATTTTTAGAGGCTTGATGGAAATACTGAAATCCAGTGGAAAGTAGAACATGAATTAATTTTCCTCACTCATCTATAATCCTCAATTTACAAATCACAGAATTCAAGAGTGACAACAGGAAAACTCGCTGCTGCTTTCCTCTCAGTAGAAATGAACAAAATTGTAATACGTATTCTCTGTCTAATACTGGAGCAGTCAGATCTGCAAATATTCAGCAGGGGCACTTTAGTGTCTTGAAGGTATAGTTATTATAGAAAAATTCAAAGAAAATAAGCAGAAAGCATAAAGGGACCAACATAAACCAGGTCAGTTTATCTTGCTCATTTTACCAATGAAGGAAAAACAATATTGTAGGGTCACAACTGTCATTGATGTAAAGTTCACAACAAAGTGAATATAACTAGGACTGGTGGAACATAATTAACTATTGAAAAACAAGTGTTTCCTAGTTCTCTTTTATGTATACAGAGTGGGTTTTGTTTTTTGTCAAAAATTCAAAATAATATTTGGCAATTTACAGTACAACTGTGACTCATATCATCACAGGATTTTGAAAAGACATAAAGGTTCTATGCACTAGTAGATTTACATTGCCTGTTGCCCTGTTTGACCAGGATATGCTAAAGAAAAGTGGGAAGTAACAATAAATGTAGCAAGACAGAAGGTTAGATAAGTTTTGGATAAAATTTGGAGGTCTGAAAACTTTTCAAAATCCTGCATACCATATGTGTAAATTTACATCAGGAAATAAAGTTACAAAATAGGTACCCAGATTTTAAGAAACAGTAGTAAATTAGCTGTACAGGTCACCTCAGTTCAAAGTTTTCACATTAAAAACACTACCTGTCTTCCCAGAACCCTGTTAGAATTAATCTAAATGGTCTGAATGAAACTTTTTTAAAAGGAATGTTTGCATAGACACACAAAACATGGAAAATGCCAGCCCAAAAAAATATTTTTTAATACTATACACACACATTTGTGATTATAATATAATATTGCTAAAGTCTATTTACTCTCTATAAATATTTCTGTGAAGGCCTCCTAATAGCTGTAACTAAGCATGTGGCAGATAAGACTACAGAAACTAATACAAATATTAAATTTATTTGATTTTATTTATATACACAATCTGAACAATGTAAGAATAATGCCACTATCATCAGAGATCAGCTACAGGAATGATATTGACAAATGTGGCCTGCCTTTCACTGATATTGAAAAAGAATAGATTCTCAACAGGAGGGTTTGGTTTGATTTTAGTCTAGTGTTCTTGAGTAGTCATGAAATTTTTTTATTCTGTTTTCTTTCCTTTCCCTGTAGGAAGCAACTTATATGGAGCTGATCATTAGCTGTTGAAAGATATTGTGTTCCCCTGATGATGTAAATCTAATTGGGGGAGCAGGAAGTGGGGGAAAAAACACATTCCTGTACATACTATAGTGCAAAGCATTCCAGTATATGTTATACTGCGAAGAATACAGAGGTGAAAAAAAAAAATCCAACTGGATGCTCAAGAACTCATTCAGTGCTGCTTAACTTCTATCCTACTGAAGATATGAGCTAACTATCAGAAGCTCATTCACTTTAGATTTACCTCTATATCTAGATATGGGGGGGTTTAACACTTTTTTTTTCTTTCATTTTTTAAAAAAAATTTTAATTACAAGAGACACAACAATTTTAATAGCTTCACTTTCTTTCTATTTAGATAAGACTCATGAGATCTTAATTGTCTTGTCAGGGAAAATTAAAAACTGAAAAATTTGCCCTTAAAGATGATGCCTCCTTGCATAATGTGTGCAGCAAACACTAGCTTGTTCAGTGCTTGCTGCACAGTACAACAGAATGACAGCTGGCTGCCACATCAATGTTATGTAAGTTTTCTTAAAGTAAATCCAGATGCAATTTGAGAAATGCCATATAGGATACAATACAGTTGTGTATATGCTGCTAAATATGTCCGCTTAGTTACAAATTTCACATTTTTCTTATAGTTTGGAGGTTTTGGGGTTTTTTTAAGTTGCAGATAACTAGGTAAACTTATTTCTAGGCTTCTTACATTGGTTATCCTGTCCACAGAGAAACTGCAAAAGAAAATGTCTTTCCTAAGTCCAGTGAGCCATCTAAAACCTCATTAGCCACCTCTGTTGTCTGGAGGTAGACTTATTTTCAAGTGCTCAGAGTACAATGTTGCTATAACAAATTGGATGGACTGAGTACAATTTTATTTCTACATCTTAATGAATACAGATTGGCATCTAGAAAGGAAAATAAATAAAACAATATATTTTTATTTTCTGGAGTAAGATTATACTTTTGGATACAATGTGGGTTTTCATTTGCCTGGCCTTTGTAAGGAAAAAACTATTTATCATCCTCTGCTCCTTCTTTAGCCTTGCTGAGAAACTAATTCTATAGGAAATCTGCCAACTGTCCTGCTGTCTTTGACAACATTTGTTGATATTACATTATACAGTTTGTTTGCTTATTGGTTACTGGGTTGTGGTTTTTTGAGCTCTAGTCATAAAACATTCCTAAAAATCTTGTCCCAAAAAATCCCTAAATAGCTTTCTATTTGACAAGACAGCCTGCATGCATGGCTGCTAGTAATATGCTTCTCAGTGCAATTACATTTTATATGGTTAGAATCTGAGGCTTAGATTCAGAATATAAATTCAATAATTACTGAAAAACCTATGAGAAATATTATTTTCTTCAGGGATAATGCAATAGTTGAACTGAGTAAATAATAACTTTCTTAGTGGAAAAGTGTCACAAGAGGCTTCAGTAATTTTGTTCTTCAGTATAGTCCAACTGATAATACGATCTTCTCTAAATTTTAAGTATTTAAGGGACTTCTACAGATATACTTAGTAGCATGACTTGGACTGACTTTCTACCATCCCTCAACTGATCAACCTTAATTTCTACTGTTAACAGCTATGTTTAGGAAGTAATAATTACATATGTGTTTATGTAACAGAAAATGTGGTATACAGATACGTGGTAAATCTAAAAAATGTCCTACTTTCTGTGCAATCTACCCATAAAAAATAAAATCTGTACACTCTCTAGAGAATTTTACAGTCAAAATGGTGCAGGACTGTCCTTTCAACACAAGCCTTCTCTTCAGAAGACTGTTTTCAGCTACATATAGAATTGTATCAGTATTTAATTATTCAGAATGTGATTTTCCATGCTTGATATCTCCTTAGGTTCAATTTAGTAAAGCTCAGGGAAAAGTGGCTGAACTACTTCTAGGAACAAATGAGCAAGCAAATTAGGTACAAGCAAAATACATCAAAGGAATCTAGCTCTGCCATGGCTTGGAGGAGGGGTAAGAAGTTTTGCAGAGGGCTCAGCTACCTATCAAGAATAGATCATTTATTTTGCTGGTGAGAAAAGATACCATTAAGGACTGGCTTTTAAAATTTTAACTCTGAGCATGTTGTTAGTGGCTCATTATAACGCAGTAATCAAACTTTCTTAAAATTGCTAGCAAGACAAGTTCCAAGCCCAAGCTGTAGGATCTGACTGAAATTTTCCCTAAAGTTTCTGTCCCACTAGATTGCTGGTACTGCACCAAGAGTGCAGAGTGCTGCTTCTGTGCCTTGAGAACATTTGGTTTCCAGTATAAGTGAGTAATTGTTTGACTTGCTTATCCAAAGAGCCAAATCAAGATGAGGATGATATTTTTTTAGATAATTACAAGGAGTTTAGGTAACCACAAGGTACCACAAGAACATCTGCATTATCTCGCAGATATGACAAAGAAGTAAGATGCAACAGAATATCTAAGCCATTCTTGAACTGCACCTGTAAGACAGAATAAGACACCTTAAAAAGTACAGCATGCTTGCGTTCAGATAGATAAATCAAGACTGTCATGGTTTAACCCCAGTCAGCAACTAAGCACCACGCAGCCTCTCACTCACTCCCCCCGGGCCACCATCCAGTGGGATGGGGGAGAAAATCGTGAAAAGAAGTAAAACTTGTGGGTTGAGATAAGAATGGTTTAATAGAACAGAAAAGAAGAAACTAATAATGATAATGATAACACTAATAAAATGACAGCAGTAATAACAAAAGGATTGGAATGTACAAGTGATACACAGAACAATTGCTCACCACCCACCGACTGACACCCAGTTAGAACCTGCGCGGCGATCCCCACCCCCACTTCCCCCATTTTATTTCCCATATGTGACATCCCATGGTATGGGATACCTTGTTGGCAAGTTTGGGTCAGCTGCCCTGGCTGTGATCCCTCCCAACTCCTTGTGCCCCTCCAGCTTTCTCACTGGCTGGGCATGAGAAGCTGAAAAATCCTGGACTTTAGACTAAACATTACTTAGCAACAACTGAAAACATCAATGTGTTATCAACATTCTTCTACTGAATTCAAAACAGCACCGTACCAACTACTAGGAAGAAACTTAACTCTATCCCAGCTGAAACCAGGACAAAGACCTTGTTTGTTAAGTGTGTAATGGCAGCTTAATTTATATTTTATTCATATATGCACAAAGAACAGAATGGATTACTCTGCTACAACTTTTATGCAGCAGACACAACTCTTGAGGGCTTAGGCACATAAACCAGTAGCCTAAACATCAGCAACTAGTGCTTTTTGAGAAAATTCCTTTGAGCGTATCACCTGACCTCGAGGAATTGGTATAGGAAGCAAGACTGCAGCAGGACTCCCATGCCATGTCTTTTATCCCAAGCAGATCTCACAGCTTCTATCTCAAACGATACAAGATATTTATAATTAAGCAATCAAATTTCAGCCATAAATCTGGGCAGTAACTATTTTTGTAACTTTTTGCATGTTTTTACACAACAGCAAAAACATTAGAGCTGTTTTAGACTTACTTGCATTAACAATACAGGTTTGCATTAAATTTGCATTAAAGTCTGATGAGTGGCAGTCCTCTAACAGAATCTGAGTGTTAATATGTCACTAAAACGTAACTAATATGTCTTAACTTTCAAGGGCTTTATTAGATTGTGCTTACTGACTATTCAACTTAGAGATTTTAACTGGCTATTGCAAAGCTTGAAGCGAAAGTTTGCCTATTCCTGCAATCTATCATATAGAGTCACTTGGAATTCCTGTGACAAATACAGACACCTACACTGTGACATATGTATAGCTAATCTGGTCATTTAGAAGGTCTTTATAGTTAAAAGGAGAGAAATGGGCACTTCTAGCACATAATTAATTTCATCCAGGTGTCATAATCTGAAACAGGTATGAAATGTGCCTTAAAGGAATTAATTTCTTTCCCTTGACTAGCTCAGGTTACTGCTACTCTCCACTGACTAACCAGGATACCTAGGCTTTGATTCATTTCTATGCACAGGCATCTCTGCCTTTTGAGGTAGCCTGAGTTATTCAAGCAGCTGCACTGTGCTGGCAGATGCGATCCTACATCTACATTGCTTTGGATCAGCAGCTGGAGACAAGGCTGTGAAACTAAAACAGTTAAACCAGAGGCCCCTATTTTTAGGTAACTAGAATGTTCCCCTTGAATGAGAGTCAACTTCTGATTGACAGGTTAAGTTCAGACATCTGCAATATAGATACCTACGTGTGAGCTACGTAGGTAGGTCTTCATTGTAGAATGGAGGATCTATTTGGTTGACTATGCTTACATGTCTAGTGCCATGTGAAATATCCTAAAATATGCAGGTTGATCTTCAGATGCCACTTAGAAGTGGCTTGCATTTCCCATGTCTCACATCACAAATGATACTCCGAGGATCTTCTGATACTCTGCAGCATCTCAGATAGCACCAGCTTCCAACAGGGCCTTGCTCCTTGAGAGCACCTTGCTGTCCGCCAGCTCTGGGGTGGCTTTACCTGCTGGAGAACCTCTGGGTTCCCTGAGGAAAATCCTCCCACATCTTCCACATCTGCCTTGCCTCAGCCTGGGAGTTTCACCCACATTAGTAACTGCTGTGTGATGTGGTGAAACAGAAAGTTCATTCAGTCCTTGAAAGAGCTCATGTGTTTGCTTGAGGTGTTTCCTCCTCTGACACAACGAGAAGGTGATGGCAACCACAGTTATGTCCTAAAGCCAGTCTATGTGTTTGTAATACTCGTTTGAGGATACCACAGAGAAGGGTGCAGCACGTGGTAAGACAAAAATAAGCACAGGAAATCAAATACCCTTCTGTCTGTATAATAACAATGTGTCTTTGACGAAGAAGGAAGTTTAAAGCATATTCGGAAGAATGTAAATACTTCAACTGCCTTAACATGGTCAGTTTCAAAGTTATCTAAAATTTTATTTTGATGGAATTTTTCAAATTAATTAGATTTGTATAGGTTTTCCACAAAGTAAGGTAATTCTTGAGGTATTCTTGAGGTATCTTTTTTTTTTTTTTTTTTCAGTTAAAGCTTTGGACTACATTAAGCTGCTATGGTCATCTCAAGAGGAAGATAAACAGGCAGCTAGGCATAAATTATTGTAGGGAAATGTTAAGAAATGCATTTTCTGACACTGTATACAAATAAAGCTCAGATATGTGATTAGGAAGGCCAGTAGAATATAACACATTAAATTATTTCTTCAGATGCCGTGGGTTTTTAATTAGAAAGTTTTGAAATTAAAAAAACAGAACAATTTTTTTATATTTTGAGAATTTGACTCCATTTAAACCCATTTTAAGAGTTAAAAAGACCACCAACAAAAAAAAACCCACTTGTATTTGTTTCAGTGATTTAAGAAACAAAATTAAGAAAAGATTTTACAACATCTACTCCAGCTAAATGATGACCAATGAAACAAAGTTTATGAAGCTATTTCAACTTATTCATAGGTTGTAAACAAGAAACGATTGAAGTTGTTAAAGTTGATATATGGAAGTATAATTGAGTGTAATCAGACAAAATGAGAAAGTAAAATTAAGACTGAATGAGGAAACATTTGCTAACACTCTATCTATTAGACTGTGCAATGTCTTCCCAGGGGAAATTAAAGAAAAATAATTGTTTGAGTGGTTTAAAACCAAAGTGGACAAAGCAATGTAAGTAAACCTGCATTAAGGTAGTAACAGTGTAACCTGGTATATTGGAACGTAAACTGTGGTGTGAGCCAAAAGTACTAAGAGTTAAGGTAGTTAAAGGTGTCCTTCACACTGACATCCAGGGAAGCCCTGGTTCAGACACTCCATAATTACTTCCTTATTTCAATTCATCACCTTTTTATGACTACACCTTGTAAATTCCTGATATGAAAGCAAAACATGAGGCAATTGTGAAGTAAATGCTTAATTACAAACACCTGTTTACCTCATAAAGGGAACACTAATTTAACATAACACATACTTAAACTCTAATAATATCTGTAATATCAGATTTCAATGTTTCTAAAATGCAGTTAGAATTTTAAATTCTGAATGAAACAAGAGTAGTAATTAATGGAAATGTTAATCTTTCTGCTAAACATGCTGAATTCTGGCTTTGAGAAAAAAAATAAAATTAAGTTAAATATATAATTTAATTATTAAAAAATGCTCTATCTATGCAAAACCCACAAAT
This sequence comes from Elanus axillaris, assembly GCA_026212715.1. Classification (NCBI taxonomy): domain Eukaryota; kingdom Metazoa; phylum Chordata; class Aves; order Accipitriformes; family Accipitridae; genus Elanus; species Elanus axillaris. The sequence continues at coordinate 13,529,860 of JANZLQ010000060.1, forward strand.
TTAGGATTATTTGGTTTTGTAGTCCACTCATAATAATTGTAACAGACCTTTGTTAAGTACCAAATAGAAGCTAAATAATAGTCTATCAGTTCATAATATTTCTCTGTTAATGACAGAAAGCAAATTAATTTTCCCTTTAGTTATCCAGTTTAACATAAACTTTCCCAAATATGGGAACAAGTAATGGTAACACTTCTCAATGTTAGGATTTCTGTTTGCATATCTATGTTTATTCTCTTAACGAGTCAGTTATTAAAGTGGTTCTTTTCTTTATGATAAATACATCTATGCTAATCTTCAATACTAATAATTTTTCAATTTCCAGAATTGTTGATGCATATTCATACTAACAACAAATAGTTCTATTTAATTAAAATACTCCCATTTAAGTTCAGTGGTGAGATATAGAGAAAGTAAGGGAGAACTAAGAGACACTTACTTTTGGGGTGTCATGGAAAGCATTTGAACATAAGCTTTTGTATGCAACATACGATTACATTCTATTCAAGTTTTGCTTGGAAAGGAGTAAGAATTGTACTCTTCTGCAATAAAAAGAAGTATAAACACAACTTAAAAACAATGGACAGTGAAACTGTAAAAGTGGGAGCTGAAATTATAGATACTTGACTGGGAAAACCATGGAGCTTCTTGTATTCTCCACATATGTCAGTGGACTGAAGAAATTCATAGGCAGGAGGCATTAAACAAGAAACAAAGATTTAGGGTTTATAAATCCTGAACTTGTATCCAGAAATGGCTTTCACAAAGGATGGTTCTGCACAGATAAATTCTGACATTTTTTCTTATTCTAGACAAAAGGTTTAAGCCTACAGAGATATTCAGAGGTCTGAAGTGTAATTTAAATCCAAGTTAGAAATCCCTTAAAACATATCCTGTTTAATTATTCATGACCTGGGAGTTCATGGGGATCTGAATTTCTGCCTATAATATTATAGTACTTTTATAATGTTTCTATTGTTTTGACTGCTCATTTTGGCTCTCACATCAAAAATATGTATATACAAATTCCCAGGAGAAGGTATTTGTTGAATACAGGTCTTCCATTCCCAGAATAAATGTGACAGCTTAATTATTAGATAAAAGTTAAACGGCAGCACTTTTTTAGCTTTTATAGCTGTGTTTTAAAGGGAAAGAATGAACAATCCATTTAAATTTTTAGGTATTTATGGAAGCTTTAGTTATTCAACTAGATGAGTAGGTTTCAGCTTTCCAAATATGCCTACTTCAGAACTGGAGTAGAAAAAAAAAAAATTCAAGGCATATTTGGGCTCCCCCTTCCCTTTGATGTTTCCTATTGGCTAACTATGGTCATTTTAAGCATTTCTTTATGTGATGTACCAGCTAATAAAGATTGTACTTTTGGAATGTTATAAAAGTTGTTCCTTAACTCAGTATTTGCAGTATCTGCTATAGGTCAAATGCCATAAATGCAATGCATTTGATATGGATATAGTCCATGAGTAATAAATCCCAGGGTTGTGAGCCCTCAACACCTGCAGGAAGGGTGGACTTCCACCTCAGTATTCCCATCTAGCCCTCTAGGTGAAAGGAAAAGCAGAGAGAGCTGAATCTGAGTTTGGATCCTTCTGCTGAAGAGTCCATGTGTGCCCTGGTGTTTCTTGGTCTTGCCAAGCACACAGCAGATGATGTATTCAAGACTCTAATTGTGTTTTGAGTGTGGGTGGGTAGAGGGCCAACTTCCAGGAAAATAACTGGTCTTCTTGCACTGACATTTAAGGTTCTCGGATCAGGAAGGAAGGGAGCCTTAAGATGGGGTGAAGTGCTCTCGAGACAACAGGAGCAGTGTTTGTTAGGCTGTAACTGTTAATAAAGAAGAATAGATATCAAGCTTACCTGTAAATTCCAGCATCACTAAAGGTATTTTAAATGGGAGTCCCACTCCCTTGAAGTCTGGCTGTGGGCCACACATCCAGCATTCTCTGTGACCAATTAGTGCATCCCATGTGCTGCTCTGCAACATGCAGGTTCCTTCTGAGGTCTCTTGTGACTATATTTTGAGGACTGCATGATTTTGGTTTGGATATCCTTGTCTGTCTGAAGTGGCATGTATGTTCAGGCAACTGAATCAGTCCTTTACATCTTCTTGATATTTTGAAAAGGATTAATAATATAGAATACCAAAGGACAGAGTTAACTGATATTTTAATTATCCAAAACAATTAAAACACTTAAATTTAAAATAAAGTGTATTTAAAACAAAGTGGGTGTATATTCTAAACATGAAGCTAGAAGGTGTTGAACTTGGTGGAAGTAGTCAGTCTGGCTTATAAAGCGATTCCAGCTTTAAAGCCCCATGAAGCTCTTGCTTTCAAGAACACTCCTGGAAGTAATGCGCTCAGGTTATGGATACAAACTCCTTTTTTTATGTTCTAAAAGCATAACCTTTACTACCAAAGGTTCTTTGTTATTAATTTTTTTTCTACCTGATTAATGAAATTGGATAACAAAGAGTGAAAAAGCATAAGAGAATATAAGTTCCTTTCCCCTGTATTCTAATAGTCTTTGAAATTCTAATCAGCTGCATGACTCTAAGACAGAGTTAGGTAGGAGAAGTCATATAAAAGAAATTATAAGCCACATGAGACAGTGTCAAGCTTCCTCAGTATGCATTCCTGGGCTAAGACAACCCTCTAGGCATCTGGTAAAAAAAGTATGCTTTCCATCAAACTTTGTAAAAGTCACCAAGTAGTTAGGAATATTCCAAATTTACAAAAATTCCAGCTGAAAGGAAACATAGAAGTAAAACCTCCAGAACCCAAAATTTCTGGGTAATGGATGGAAAGTGAAAGACACCATGCAGGTGCTCAGTTTAATTAGATGGGAGAGCCTCTTTCAGATATCAAAATAGGTAACAAACGTGAAACTCATTGGAAAGATTTGTAACTGGAGTAAAGACGAGGCTGAATTAGGAAATACAAGTTCCTGTATGAAATTCATTTGAACATTTCTGTGTGAATAGCTCTCAGATGACCTGGCAGTTTGATGCTTGGAAAAGAGAGAATGGAATGAGAATTTCTTTCCAGTCTAAGGCCTGTTTTTTCTAATCAGCATTGGTCTGCATCATTATGTTTATTATAGACATCAGTGTCCCAGCTTGGAAAATGGCATCAAATGACATACAGAGTGGAGCAGTAAATTAAGAAAACTTAGCAACTACTTCTTGTCAAAGGGATATTGAAGCGATCCTTACACTAGCATTACTCAAATACTCAAAAGTGGCAGTAGGGCAAACAACTGTACAGAGCAAAGATCTAACACCAGTAGAAGATCCTGCTGAAAAAGGATCACAAGGAAAAATAGATTTTCATTAGAATAGTTAAGGATCTCCACTCAGAATCCAAGAAAGTTAGCTGGCTTGAGAGAACTGGTACGTATTAACTTTGATCTAAGCTGCAGATAGCTATTGAATGTTGTAGCAGAGAACAAACAAACTGGAAAAGGCCTGATAAGAAGTCCCGCATCTGGGATGAACTCCTGGAACAGTACAGGCTGGGGTATGACAGTGAAACTGCTCTTCAGAAAGTGACCTGTGGTCCTGGTGAATGTGAATCAGCACTGTGCCAATGTGGTGAAGGCAAACTACACTCTGGGTTGTATAAATTAGCAAAACGGTAGCTGGCATGTTGAGGGAAGTCATTACTCAGCATTGGTGAGGCCACATATCAAATATTGTCTACAGCTTTGCTCTCCCAATACAATAGAGATGTTGACAAACTGGAGCAAATCCAGCAGAAGGCCACCAAGATACTTACAGGGTGGAAGATCTTGCTGTGTATGATGACAGAGAGGGCCGGAGAACCAGGCTTACTCTGCTTTGAGAGAGGAAGACTAAAGGGAGATTGCTTTCCACAACTATGTATCAGGGGCTGGAAATAATAGATTCAGATGCCAACTTCTAGGTGGCCCTGGGTGCCAAAAGGATGATGGGCAATAGCCACAGGTCACGTGAAGGGAAATTCTGACAGGATGTAAAGAAAAAAATGGATTATGTAGCAGTGATTAACAATTGGAACAGGCTGCCCAGAAAGTCCATGGAATCTCTCTCCTTGGAGAAATTCAGTGCTTAACCAGACAGGGCCCTGAGAAAGCCCTTCTATTATTTTAAGATTTGTGCAGAAGTTTGGACTAGATATCTTGCAGAGTTTCCTTGTTATATGATCATATGATTCTAGTTGGGAAGGGCTTAAACAGAGATATGGGCTTATATTTTTTTTTCTCAGAAGAAAAATAGTGAATACTTCAAATAATTACAATGTTTCAGTAAGATCTGAGGTGAAGTCGGGAAATGCTAAATAAAAATAATGGGATACTTTGCTGTCAGATGGCCTGCACCAAACAGCCAGTAGCTTTCCTAAGATTGGAAAGGTCACTTCAAAGCTTCAGGATCTGTTGTAGTGCCAATGGTTTCAATATAGCTAATACTGATTTATACTTAAGTTAAAAAAAATCATAAACATATATGATTTTGATTTATGGAAATAAAAAAGCATTTCATGTATGTGAGAAAGTTCAGTGGTTGAGCTGGTTGAGCTCTCAGGCTTACTTGTCATCGTTATTCATGTAACAGGCAATTTTAGTTTGCCACTGAAAGTAAACTGAGCTCCTGAATGCAAACCAACTGTAGCTCTACTTTCAATATTAATGTAAAGGCTTTTCATCGGATGCATTATTCATGGGAGGATTTAATCAGCAGGACTACTCCAAGGAAAACTGGTGCATGGCAGAAAGGCTAAAAGAATGGTCTACACTTCGGAAAATACGAAATGAGAACACAACACATGGATTTTATGTCAAAGAATTAGATGATGCTCCACATTGGTGTCATAGTTTAAGCCCAGCCAGCAAAAAAGCACCACAAAGCCACATGCTTGCTCCTCAACCCCTCAGCCTGCTCTCCGGCAGGATGAGAAGAAAATATAAAGAAAAGCTCATGGGTCAAGAAAAGGACGGGGAGACATTACTCACCACTTCTGGGCACAGGCAAAGGAAAAGCTCAGCTTGGGCAAGAAACATCAATTTAATTGACTACCAATCAAATCAGAACAAGGATACTGGGCAGTAAAGCAGATTCTGGGAAGCTCTTCCCGCAGCCCTCCCTGCCGCCCGGCTCAGCCCCACTCCCGGTTCTCTCTCCCTCCTCCCCCGGCGGCGC
>JANZLQ010000060.1:13535411-13558072 GCA_026212715.1 Elanus axillaris
CGCTGCCGCCCTCGCTGAGGGGCTCGGCCTGGGCCACAGGCGGGTCCGGCTCGCAGCCGCGGAACCTTCCGGCAGCTTCTCACAGGAGACGGACCTGCAGCCTCCTCCCACCACTACCAAGACTGTGCCACACAAAACCAAAACTTTTGGTTTCTTTTGGTTGCTCTTAAAAATAAGTGTGCATGTGTGCATCTGTATATACATGGAAAGATACACAGAATTTTTTTGGTGAGTTTTTGGGGGGCTTTTTTTAAGACTGTCTTTTGAGAAATTTGCTATGATTTGGGAATTGACTACAATTTAATTGTGTTGTGGAAAATATTTTGTGTTATACACCAGGAAATAAATATTCATTATTTTCTCATTGTAATTTCCAGTAATAGTGTATGACTTCCTTAAACTATTCATTTGTGTAGCACAGACACAGTCCTCATTGTTCTCTGTATCTTTTCCTTTCAAATAGTCTGAAAAGCATGGCACTGTTGCCTGTGGGAAATCAGGACATATTTGTCATTATCACTGGAAAATTTGCTTGTGAGCCTGTCCTTAGATAACTAATATTTTCAACTATTTGTCCTTTAAGATCCAAGTATCAGTGGACATTCCGTATTAGAAAGGAACAACAAACACCACCACAGACAGTGGTATATGGGACTGTGCCATATACTGTTTTTTGATTTTCCCTTTTCACCAAGCCTGCGTATGTGTTTCTGAACTGCCCTGCTTTTGCTCTTCCCTTTGACTTATTCCATTATTATTGCAGGTGATATTTCTCAAAGTCATTTACGAAGACAAATCATTGCAACAAAAACATCTCTTTGGTCTACTCCCTGATTACCTCCAATCGTGAATGAATGAAACATGACAGAGCAGTTCAGCATCAGATAAAATGAACATACTGTGCTGAAATGACACTAGATATGAAATAGGTAAAAAAATAAATGGCCTGTCTTTAGGTCTGTTTTCTGGGGAAAAAAATCAACAACAACACACTAAACCGCAACAAAACAAAACAGGACAAAAAAAAACCCCACACTGTAGGATTCTTTCACTGATTCTTTCAGTCAGAGAATTAGAAGGAAAAAAAAAACCTTTCTTTTCCCCATTCTTAGATTTTAGTGTAAGAAATTTTGCTAAGAATTCCTTTCACTCACATATCTTTATTTCTGGATTATTGCTGGCACGTGAAGTTTTCTTGAAAGTTGAGCTAGTAACAGATTTTTTTCAAATGCTTTAATAATTATTTGACATTTTAATATTTTATTCTAAAATCTATTTTTTAATTTTAGACAATTATCTTTCTTAATTACTTTTCTAATACATGCAATACATGTCTCAGATCTATACATTTAAAATCAGTTGGTGTTAAACTCAGGTAAGCTATTCCAAAATGTTCAATTTACATTTTTGGTTGATATTCAATAAATCTTGCATTAGAATGAAGAATTCTGTTCTACTTATTCTTTTTTATTTCACACCTTTATTAGACTCTATAATCTTTTCTTGTTTATTTTCAATTTTTCTCTAGATATAAGTTTGAATTTATCGTTTTTCATGCATAGTTCAAGGATAAGATGTCTATATACTGATACACTAAATGATGATAGCATTAAACTCATTCTTTTTCATTATAATTTTTTTTAAAATCCTTAATATATTCAATCATAGTCATCCAGAACCATTTGCAAGTGATCCCAGACAAAAACCTTAGAAATCTATTTATGACAATGAATTCCACAAAACTAAAATTTTATTCTACAAGCAATCACTAAAGAAAATCTCCATAATTGTCAAAGATGCCTTAGTTCTTTAAAGCAAGTTAGAAAAAAAATGGAAAAAAACCCTGTGGGTTTCAGTGACAGAGGAAAACTGAAGACTTGGGCTTGTTGCAGGTATGCATAAAGATTCTGACTTCATATTATGCTTGAATATTCATATACATTTCCTAAATGTACAGCCTGTACACTGTGACACTCAGTACACAGGTAAACACAGTTGTATGCATATACCATATCTAACTGATATTTTTGCTACTTTATTTCCCATGTAACTTTTCTTTCAGGATTTCATAACATTTCATTTCTTCAGTATAAATCTAGGAATAGGGTTTTTTCATGTTTCAGAAATTCTGTCTAGTCTCATTTAGCTCAGATTCTGCCTTGATTACATCATAAACAACTTGTACCATTGAGGCAATTTTAATCCTTGGGGGAAGGACTGAAGCATAATTTTCTTGTTCTTTACTAAGTTCTGCCTAGTGAGATCCAACATAAATTTCTTTTAATTACCACTTTATATGTAGTATGGATATCACAGCTGAAAACATTTCTTAAAAATAAATTGAGATCATATATCAGCTAAACAACTTGTTTCAGAAAAATCTCATTTTAAGTTTCTCATATGTTTGTTCTGATTCTTCAACACCAAAAAAAGAATGGCCAATGCACTTTCAGTAGATAAAAAAAGTAAATTAACCTGGGGACTCATGGGGATTCTTTGACATGCTATTTGCCCTCTAAGAAACTCCTTTTTTTTTTTTTTGGTATTTATACTAAGTGGCATAATGTTGAGGGATAACTTTGTCCTAAGAAGTTAGGCCCAGGCACTATGTTGTAGGATGTATTTTGCACATCCTTGGAGCTTTGAGAGGTGAACACAGACATAATCAGTTAGAAGTTGTCGTGGTTTAACACCAGCGAGCAACTAACACCACACAGCCGTAGTGTTATCAACATTCTTCTCATACTGAACTCAAAACATAGCGCAGTACCAGCTACTAGGAAGACACTTAACTCTATCCCAGCTGAAACCAGGACAGAAGTCCACGAGCTTTCCTGTTCAATCATTTGTCATATAGTTATTCTGGTAGAGGGTAGACTGAGTTGAATGATGTGAGTACACAGGGATGTCTCAATTTAGCAAATACAAGTTGCATAATAATTCTAAGTTTCAGTGCATGGCACTTAAACTGAAAACTGCAAAACAGCTCTTCCAGCTGTTTCCTTTAGCTGATATTGATGTAGAGAAGGCAAGTTGTGTTTCAGCATGTTGTTCATGAAAATAAGAATACAGAAATAGCATTTTCTGAACAAGTGACAATGACCTAAATAAACAGTTCTAGCCAATATTCTAGATGCTACTTAAAACAGCAGTAGCTACTCATCTCAGTCAGAACAGAAGTCCTTGCCTTCTGTGCACAGATATATTCAAGGTGTGTACCTCTGAAGGAGAGACTATTTTCATTAATTATAAAAATCAATGTTCTTTTAAAACATTTGTTCCCAAGTTTTAGAGAGGTTCCTTTTATCTCTCCCCCACCCCACCCCCAACAGGGATTTACCAAGAATATTGTAGCTGGATATTAAATTAAGTGGCCAAATAAGAATTTAATTTATAATTAATAAAAAAGTTCCTATCTGCTAATTTAGGTGAAATATATTCTAGATAAATATTGGGACGTTATTTCGCTAAGTAGGTTATTTCTTGCTAATTTTCCAGTTTGAATATCTTTTTTCACATTAGCAACCTCACAAATAGCCTTGAGGGACCACAAGTTCCCGTACCTTTTTTAAGAAGTAACAGTTCCTTCCTGCTGCCATATCCCTATGATTGCTCTCAGACAAGAATAACTATCTGAACAAAATAATAACATGCTGTTTCAGGTTGTTTCCTAACCTCATGGGTTTTTTAAGCATTCATAAGGTATTCTACGCTGTAACCTGCTTAAAGCCTGAGAATAGAGTTCTCAGCTCTTTTCACATGAATCTAGAGTCAGATTAGAATATGCTTACTAATAACACTTTGATGTTGTAGTTCAAATCTCGTAATTAGAAAAGGATATGATGAGTAACAATAACCAAGCTAATTGTGGCAAAAGAAGATGGAAACTATCAACCACCTTACTTAAACATAATTCATCCCCTCTTTGTATGTCATTTATTACATATTCACAATTAGCCTAATTCATCTGTTACCAGTGTAAATAGTTCCTCTAACTTTAGTAAGAGCAGAAATAGTCATCAGGAAGATTGGTATTAGCAGCATAAGCGTGAAAGTGAGTTAAAAAAAAAGTCCACAATTAAAGCAACAGCTGTTAGGGAGTAAGGATTAAAGCAAAGAACTACAAAAGTATATCCCTGTACATTTTCTTCACCATATAACTTCAGCCAAATTCCTAAATATTCTCCATTTACTTTGATATCTCCATAAAGTCTGATATCTTTAAACTAACTGATGTAGTCAGGCCAATAATAAATCAATACACTTTATCATTTGACTTTTTTTGTATTCATTTCTTATTTTCTGAAAGAAATTGGAGGTGTGCTTCTCTAGACTGCTTAATGAGATTATCTAGCTGAAGATTATTAATTGTCTTGCATAGTTATGTCCCTTTCTTTGGCTTTGTGACATCTGTCTTAGGGTGGAATGAAGCTCCTGGAAAACCTTCTTTCTCTTTCTCAAAGGAAGCTAGATGATTACCAGATACTATGTGCTAAAATTAAAAAACGTCAAAAGCAGGTAGCATGAAACACATGCATTCCCTAGGGATAATAGCTCTGGTCTCTAAATGAATTATTTTAGCTTATAAGATTCTTAAAATGAGATGAAGAAAATAATGCATATGTTTTGGGTATGGCTGAATTTTGGTGGATATGAAAACATATTCATAACTCTTCAGTTTTGCTAATCTATTGCAAAATCTATTGCTAGCACATATTACACTGCCTCCTGCTGATAAAACCAGGAGTTTTCTCCATTTTATAGTTTCGTTCAAGGTATTAAGAATAGTTATGAGTAATTGAAAAGTACAACAATCATTATTAGCCATTTACAAGATACATGTATTTTTATGCCAGATCTGAATAGTAGTGTGTTCAGTAATGAATTCCCCCTTCAGAAAGGTTTCGAGATGAACAACACTTCTCGTAATGCACATGGTAGTTTGGGAATAAACTAGGCAAGGTTTTAGAAGGTTACTGACAAGCAAGGAAGATGATATAACTGTCTCCTTATTTAAGAGGTTGAAATGGTTAATTATCTTATTAATGGATCTTATTCCCATGTTGAAGTTTGCAGGTAAACACATTCAAATGCTTGAATTTCCCCAGGGAAATTTAGCAATCGTGTGTCTTCCTAGTTCACTGATACCACAAGACAGATAAAAAATTAGAGAAAAAAAAAAAGTAAATCCAATACAACATTATGTAGAGAAGATGTTAAAAGATGAGCCTTTGGTTAATGAGGGAAAGTAACAGAAATTTTAATAAAATAATGAGTTCCTTAACACCTCAGTGGTCCATGGAAGACTTTTTTTTCCTCATGCTGCCTGTAAGAGTATTTTTGGGACACATACAGTTCAGATATCCAGCCATAATGCATGTATAGCAGAATATTATTTAAGGGTTTAGAAATCTCACCTTCTAAAATTATAAGCTAGAGAAAGGTGAGGGGGATATAAACCCACCATTTTAAACCTCTTCCTTACATTTAGGTCTGCACTATTATAATAAGGAAACTATGATAGCTAATATCCCAAATAGACACATCAGGCAACACCAAGATGCACAGTATACTCTAGTCTTATATACAGATATGAAAGAAGTAGATAAAATTGGCCATACACAGCTTCCACAGGTTCCAGGGTCTACGGTAGCATAGTAGCTGCTCATTTTATTGCAGTTTGCAGTGTAGCTACTTCTCACTTCCTCAGTACAATTTCTTTTACTATTCTATTGTATCTCTTGCAGTCTTGATTCCCATTGGATCTAATCCAAGAAGTTGTTTCCACAGACGTTTCTTCTTTCTTGTGTTTATACCTAAACAGACAAAAATTCTTTTTCAAGTTTGCAGATTAAATGACATTTAGAACATTTTTCAGGTTTGACTTTGTTTCTATTCTTTTTCTTGCTTGCTCTTCGCCTTTTACAAACCCCAGCAAAGGAAGTAGAGGTTGCATACCAGAGTGAAGAGGGTCATGACCTCCCACTATTTTGGCATCTTCCATTTGAGGACCTAGAGCTTCTTTTTTTCAATATTCCCTAGCAAGACAGTTGTAACATTCATTATTGTTTGTGTAGAAGTAAATAATAGATCCTCAATAAATAAGAGATATTGTTGCAGATAAAATGCAGAAGAGGAACATTGTTCAAAGAGAGACTTAGGTGTTTACAGGGAGAAGGTGCATGTGTGTTGAGTGGAGCTTTGTTGCCATTGATATTTACAGTAGCTTTACAGCAGCACTAGACTGCGTATGAAAGAATACAGTCTGAGCCTGAACCCTGGAGTTCTGAATATTCAAGTGTAAAAACAAAATTATAGTTAAGATTTCTCAAAACAGTTTTACATTCATTAAATTCAAAATGGGTCATTTTTAATAATGAGATTTTGCAGCTATTTAGTTACTGATCATTTTGCTAGTTTTAATTAATTTCAATTTTAAAAGACAAAGTTCTGAATACACATGGAAGAACTGGAAATGAGGCTTGCCTTAGCTTGGTTTACAGCAATAGTTTATATGTCAATGGTTATAGAGAATTAATCCTCCCTCAGAAAGTTTAGAGTACCAAAGGCTGAAGACACAATCCAGGGTAATGCTGTATGTTTCCTCTAGAGATGATTAGTACTTCCATTTTTCTTTGGTGGTGCTCTGAACCTTCCAGGATTAGCCCTTTACTTTGAACTTCCTCCTACATATTGAGAATAATCTATTGAGGAAGAGAAACAGAGATGGAACACCATATGTGATACTATACCACTTATATATGATGTTACTGTAGTTACTGTCTTGCCCATGATGGCTGTAATGAATTATTGTTTTCAATATTGTCCATAGCCCGGTCTGCCAAATAGTGTATATGTGTTTCTCAAGGCCTAGCCCAATAGTCTATGGTTATTCAGCATACAAAGGAATTTTTGTACCAACCCACCAGCTTGGTAATCAAACAAAGAAGACTCTGCCTTTACAGAGTAATTTCTACAGCTACCAGATAAACACTTCCCTTCCAGGAAAAAGTATTGACCTACCTATCCTCAAAGATTATGTGGGTGAAGGACAAAATCCTCTTCTCTAACTGAGGTCTATGTTTCATCAACCATGGGCAATAACAGTGATCCTGTGTGTTCCAGGAAATACAAGATTAGGATTTTCATACAGATTTCACTGTCTCTGATTTCCTTTAAGAAAATAGTTTCTAACCCTTCAGACTGCAAAGATAGCTTTGATAAACACGTTCTGAACTTTCTAAGTCTGCGGATTCAGAGGCGTCACCCTACATATCAAAGCCCATCTCTTACCGGAAGGTAGTTCTGAAGTTAAACTATAATGGTAAATTACATTTCCATGTCTCAAAAGAAGAAACAAATTATTGTACTCTGCATGAGCAGAATTTAAATTAATAGATGAAGGGATACAAATTCCCACTTGGTGCCTGGAGAAATGAAATCTCATCTTGAATGTGTTTTATTTACTATTGCTGTCCTTACATATTAGTTTTAGTTGTACATATATATCTCAGAATACAAAATAATTCCTGAACTTAAAGTGAGATATGGCCTTCCTCTAAGGAGTTCAGAAACTAATTTGTATAGATTAAAAGTACTTAAAATAATAAATATGATAATGTAACAAAGCAGAATTATTGCAGTTCTTTTTATCAGACAAGTGGATTTTAAATAATATTTTAAACTGAGATTTTTATTTTTTTCTACTCTGTTGTTCATTTCCAGTACCATGCCCTCTATTGAAAAATCAGATATTTCCTTGCTTCCTTTAGGGGTTTTATTCTAGTAGAGCACAATGTAACCCAAGGAAAAAACCACACAATATGAATCTCTAAATGTGTTTAATTCTACTCTCAACACTGTTTCTATTGCTGAGCTTTGCTGTCTGTTGAAGAGAGGATGGCAGTGTCCCCATTTCTAACTCTTGGCTGGGCACAGAGTCCTGGAGTTTATTTTATGTGTGTGGGTAGGAAAAAAAGACGCTGCCTATCTTCTAAGGAATTTCACGTAATCTTTCCTGTGCAGCAAATTGGTTGCCTTTGATGGCATACAAACAAACCCTGACTCACCTAACTTTCTGCCTTCTTTCTAATTAATTGCTCCCACAGAAATATTTATCTTGTAGAAAGCATCAGCATAACTTTGCAGGCTATAGAGATTAATAAAATTGAAAAAACAGTGACATGTCTGTCTTTAGATTTTTCAGAAATAGTATGAATATTGACAGGAGAAGAATCTCATTTTAAAATGTTGGACCTTTTTAGGATCGGGAATAAAGGCCAGATAGAATGAGGCAGGTGGTATAAAAGAATTTTGTGAGCTCTCCTTTTAAAAAGAATAAAATATTATTTTATATTTTGCACTTGGGCAGACTTTATGAGCCTATACATTGCATCATTTGCTTTTCTGGCTATAAAGTAGCTGGAATCTCTGGGACATTTGGAATGGACATGGTGTTTTCTTTCTCGAGAGGGTATGGCAATAGCCCTTTTTAGGCTGGAGGAGCATCATCACTTTAATGTCTAATAGTATGAGACAAAATTAATAGAAATAGTGGCTATGAAAATATGCTTTAAAACTAAAAATAATAACCTTAGAGATTACTGACCTGAAAGACAGTTGTTGTATAGTCTCAATATTCATAACAATCAAGAAACTATCTAGGAACAATCCATACGGCATTTATGTCAGTCTTGACAGTTCCCTTCCTCTGCTAATCCTGGTATGCATCTTTGCCTTTAGCCTTCCTGTAATATTCATTCGGCAAAATGCCAACAGCCTAATCTCTGCAACCATTCATAATATTGTCAAAATGCATTAATTTTTAAAGTGCTTCCTACTCAGGCCTCAAAAGTAATTAAAGTCATCTTCTGAAAGAGAGAATGGTCCAGAGGTCTTAACTTATGCACAAGATTTTCATTTGAATTCTCTGTTAAAGGTTTGTTCACATGATGTTTCTCAGATCGACATCACTGAGCAAGATGGACATGAGGTAGCTCCACCCCACAAAGAGTGGCATTTCGCTTCAACTGATACGCTAAGCCTCTTAGTGGGACTTTTTACTTTGAGCTCAGCCATATGGGTTCAGAATTCTTAGTATGGAGCTGGCACTTTGCTTTCTGGTTCAGAAAACAGTTCAGTTCTGTCAGTCTGAGTAACAGACATATCCAGAATTAGAACTACTGTAAGTAGATTTACTTATGTGATTTCAAAACCTATGATAGTACTGGTCCTACCAGATCTACCCAAAGAGCTGAGGGCAATTAAAAAAACTAGCAATAACAGATAATGACAACAATTATATTTTACTGTCTTGCATTATTATATTGGGGAAGGCAGCTTAGACATCCTAAATTTGAGTCTAATCTGTATAATAACAGTCTTTCACTCAGAATTAATATAAAACCAGCTGAACCTTATTAGGAAACAATTAGCCAAAACAACAGGTCACATGCTAGCGTGGCAGAAGAGTAGAATTAGTTCTAAGATTTCGAATAACTGATGTGAACATGAGGCACTGATTGTGCTTCTTTTTGCATGAAAGACAAGGGTCACAAAGAGGAGCACAGGTTAGGAAGCAGAGCTAGAGGATATGTAACTGGGAAAAGGTGAGAAGAGATTTGTGGATGAAGTGATGGATAAATTTATACCTGGAATAATAAAAGAAACACAAATTACAGGGTTTGATTTTCACTCTTTTTAAAAGGATTTAATTTGCATACTCTTCATTAATAACTACAATTTCACAAATTCTTAACTTTGTTAGTTTTGCCTTTCTTCCCTTTTGTTTCTTTGCTTTCCCTTATAAAGTATATTCATGGAGGCACAGTTTTTGGCCAGCTGCACCAATAAATCTCTAATGCATTGATCCCACGCATAGTGAAAACAGGTGTAGAATAAAAATGGTAAATAACTATAGTATTAAGACTAGATTAAAATCATAATATACTTAAAAGTCATGTGCAGTTTGAAGCTGATGACTGGGGAAAGAGATTATTTTTATTTTAAACCTTTTTTTTTTGTACTGGACGTTAGAAATTCTAATTTTAAATTTGTATCCGTTGTTATATAGGCAGAATTTAATATGGAATAATCAGTCCAAATTCTGGTTCTGCAGGCTTGTCTGACAAAAGATGAACCTATTTCCTCCTTAAAAAACTGCAACTGTACCCCCCAAACACAAACACACACAAACTATTACTGTGTTCTTAGGATATTTGCTTTGCATACTAGAGAATACAAAGACTTTTTTACAATACTTTTCCATAATTCCTTAGCTAGTATTACAAGAGATTTCTGTATTTCAATGAAAAATAAGGCCACAAAAAAGTAAGGTTTTCCTCTTAATTTTTGTTCATCTTCCATGAGGGACATTTACTAGAACTTCTCTTAGCCTTCTATTTTCTGAAATACCTAGTCTGTTTGTATTTATTCAGCCTCTTTTTCTGTTCAGTCGTAGCATGCAAACACAAGCTCAACAGGTCATCAGTTTTGTCTTTTTAAAACCCTCAGAGGTAGCCAAAAAGAAAGAATGTTACATGAACCTCTCTGGTTGCTGTACGTACTAATGCGGCAGCTGCCCTAGATAACATTCTTCCCGAGAGGCTGTCTGCAGACTTGCTGTCTTCCCTGGGAAGATGATGTACTTTATTCTGCATTGATTAAACAGCTAGAGAATCCATCAGGCTTTTAGGGCTAATGGCTTTAGAAGAAGAATATAAACTGGCTTTGTGCTATTAGCAAATGTCATTCAAATCGCTGCTATTACCTGCATGCACACTTGTGGCCACAGCCTGAGCAGACACCTGGGTTCTTCCACCCACTCCGTCTTTCAGGCCAGTAACCTGAGCCGCCACGCAGGCAGGAGACAGGTCCCACAGCAAAACGTTTTAGTTCATGAAAAAGTTTCAGTTCAGCTAGGGCTGGGAAATCTACTACCAAAACCGTAGTGCCATTTTAATTGAAATTTTAATAGAACAAATTATTTTTTAGCATGTTCTGAGATACCTTTATCTAAAACATCATTTTTGAGACGCATATAAGAAGCATTAAAGGAAGTATTTTCTTTTTATTATTAACAACTGCTATTATTAAATAATAGCAGTGTTAATGGGCATCTTTAAAATACGTAAGGAGATATCATGTTTAAAATACACTGATACCCTGGGATATGTTAAAGCAGATTGTTGCCAGCATCATTGATTTCTCCAAAACACAAGTGGGAAAATAGCTGTTTGGGAAATAATAACGGCGATAATATTTTTCCTTTATTTTCCCCCAAGTAATTATTAAGAAAATCAGATTTCTATTTGAAACACAAGACAGGAAGATATATGCAGGGTACTTAAAAATTTAAATGTGGTTTGTTTTTAGTGAAATGTAGTTTTCACTAGAGAAACCAATTTGTTCATAAAGATTACCTCCATAAAAAGCCAACTGTTCTCAGAATCTTGTTTATGCTCAAGCAGAAAACACATTTTATATATAAAGCCAAGAATTCATGGCTATTATTATTTAAATCTTAAGAGCCTAATTGAAAAATCATTATTAGTCTAGATCTAATTATTACAGAAAAAGGGTGGATAATAATACTTAGAATATTTCCCTACAGAGAAGGTCTTAATAACAGTAATCATACAATTAAAATGTAACTTACACATTTATACGTACTGTTCCTTTTCTTGAGGTTATACTCACCCTTCCATTGCTCTTCCAGTTCTTAAACCCAGGAGTTTCAACTACTGGAGAGGGAAACACTGTGCTTCTGGAGTTCTTTGTCAGAAGATATATCATGTTCAGTACATGATTTCTTCTGCACTTCAGAATCAACTTGGTGCCACTTTTACATGTTTGCTAACAGACTTTTACATCGTTGTATTTTCTTCTTTGGCCTGCAGCTCCATGTTATGTATGTCTTTTGCATATGTTAGATACTATTTCTTCCTTTTCTTTGTTACCCATAAAACCAGTTTTTTTCCACCTTCATCTACATTTCTTTAGCTGAACCTTTATGAATTACTTTTATCTGTGGGTTTTCCAGTGCCAGACCTATGCCCCATGTTTTATCACTCTCTGCCTGTACTCTCAGCTTCTCAAGGCCTTTCCTATTGAACACACCAGGGCAGTATTTCTGCATACTACATCATTGTGTTAAGAGCTGTAACTACCACTCACAGAATAAATGCGTATTACTGCTGTAAAACTACGGTTGCACCACTTGAAGACAAACAAAGATGAAACAAATTAGCCATAGATTACCTGGTCAAGTAGAGAAATTAGTGTCACACCTACACCGAGTGAAACAAAGCTGCTGGCAGATCAAGAAAAGTTCAGACAGAGCAAACCTGACAAGACTCAATCCTGAGCCTTGCAAATTCAGTACACCACCTATGGCCTGTCACCAGCAGTGACAGTACTGTATGTATTACAGGGCCACATGGTTACACAACACACAGACTACATATCACTTAATTTTTATTTGAGTCCTTATTGGAAAAAAAGAGCTTTTTCAGGACTTCTGTATGGTGAATATTACACTGTGAGAAACCAAGGTGTCTTAAAATAACTTCTCTGTCATGATTCTTATTAGGTGATCTCAAGAAAACAGGTACATTTTCTCCAGAGGGAGGAAGAATTAATAAAATCAGTAACTCACCCATAGATGAAAATTGAAAAAATCATTAGGAATAATTTTACCACTTTTGATGGAATGCTGATAACATTTAAAAAAAAAAAAAGTATTTTCATTTAGAGCACTGAGGTACCTTAACAGATGACACAGATATTAGTTACTCCATTGCTGAAAAGCATATTGTGATGACTGAGATATTGCTTCTGGGATATGGTGACTTTACACATCTATAGTACTGTCAGGTAAACAAAAAGATTCTAGGGTGATGGTAAGAAAAGAGGTCTGAATTTTATTTTTTCATCATGGTTTTAAAAAGATAAAGACCATTTGACCAGGTGCACCATGGGCAGGGTTTGCTAGCCTGTCAGATATGATTAATGAGAGGATGGTCATGCATCACTAATTTGATTAAATTTCACAAGGAAATGACAATGAGACCTGACAATAGCAAAGCAGTATATATAATTGACTTAGACTTCAGTACATCTCATGATACATAGCAATGCATAAAATATTTTGGAATAAAACATTAGGATATGACATGTTTTGGATTAAGTTCTTAACTCAGTAACTGAACTCATATCAGAGTGTAATAAAAATTGTATACAAAAAGAGTAGGGGTGAAGGCATAGGCTCTATGCAACCATGATTGATGGGAGACTTCAGTCATGCTACACAGTGTAGAGGACAAATGACCAGGAGGATATGGAGGTAATGATCACACTTATCCATTTCATAGAAAAGATAGAGGAAGACAAAAAGTAAGGGTTTTGAGTAAAAATAGACAGAGGTGAGAAATAGTAAATATCATGTGAAGTTGGACTGGCCAAAGTTGTGCCCAGAAAATTCGAGGTACACCAGTGGGCCTCATCCTGCTGATGTGATAGGGACTTTTTTCCACTGTATTTAGGGACAGATTGTATTGATGGTGTTCTTATTACTACTTTACATTTTCTCTCTAAAATTCAGTATTATCTAACACAAAGAAAAGTACGAGCCCACAAATTCTGTCACAAACACAATAATCTGTTCTAGCTACATGTGCAGCCTTCATAACAGGCTTTGTCTATTGCCTTCTTCTGTCACGTTATTTTCTGAATCAAGAATAGACTCTGCAGTCTTGTATTAAGGTAAACTGATGTATTAATACCAACAAAAAAGTATTTAAGCAGAGTGGTACATGACAGAAGAATAGGACGAAACAGTCAGGACTTAACATCACAAAGAGAGTATTGGCCATTGATAGCTTTTATGAGTTAGGAGTCAGAAATGGGGAAGGACAAGACTAAAAAAGGTTAGTATTTCATGTACATGCACACTGGTGTGCAGGCAAAAATAAGTGAGGCAGTCCTTGGTAGTCGATGAACATGCTTCAGACATAATGCAAAATAGCTTCACATGTCCCAAGTTTAGTCAGGACACAGTTCAGCTAAAGTTAATTTTCTATCTGAGCTGGAAAACATAAGTATAAAACAAACCTCTTAAGAGTTTGATTAAGAAAAAAACTATTACAGGCACTTGGCAAAATGTAATGGGTTTTATCAATTCTGTGGAAAAAGGGGGAACATTCTATTTTGTTGGAATATGTAAAATAGGGCATGACATTGTAAAAATGTTTATATACTCAATATTATAAGAGCATGGAGGTGTTTTATTAGTAGTCCTATTTCTATGGGTATTAAAAAAATATGTTCAAAATTATCCAATGTCCTTCTTTGGACAATTAAAAACATTCTTCATGGTTACATTTTCTGTCCCTGTCCTTTATGTTTGGTGATTATGTCATATTTTAAATTCAGCAGAGCAGACAAATTTTCTTCAAAAAAAATGTTTTAATAACTAGTAAAATGTATTTTATATATCCAGACATCCTATAACTTTGGTATATTTAAATGGAACCTAAATAGATCTGGCCCTACCTTCTGTCGTTTAATTAACTTCTACTAGAAGAATTCTTAAAAAAAGAAGTGATGCAGGTCAACTGTTATCAGCAGCAGAAAACTAAAAAATGATGGAAAAATGAAACTTTGTACATATCCACTTTTTTATTCAAAATATATTATTTGTTTCTCCCTTATTCCTTTAATGAACATGCCTACTTAGCACCCAGTGCCTAATATTATAATTTGGAAAACTTGATATGGGAATTAAAATTTTCAGTAGAACAGGCTTTGTGGAATGGTGAATAAATATATTTGACAATTCAGTAACAGAAAATAATCCATGAGATGACTTTTTGAGCAGCTGTACTTTGAGCTGAGAGCCTGCTTAGGGATTCAAGTTCACAGATTTTCTTTAAAATAGCCCAAAACATTGAATCTGGCTTTGAGATTCTGTAGTGCAAAAGCTAAACCAAGAAGAAATGTATCTAAGTCAATGAATTTCATCTTAAATGATTTTTTTTAATACATCCCTACCTCTTGATAAGGCAGCCCGTTGTCAGCCCTTCTAGAGTAGAGTGCCAGAGCATGCCCCTTGGGTAGCCACATAGTCAGAAGGGGGACCCGTGCCTAGAGTCTTTCAGGGTTCCATTAACAGTTAAAAAAGCATGGCATCTCACTAAATTCTACTAATTAGATATTTCTTTGGTCATATGGAATAATTTTCCACGACCAAACTATGCTGTCCAGTGATTAACACTTTAGAATCTTTTATTAAAGATACAACAGCAATGAGTGCTCAGCTCTAAGCAAGACAAATGAGGCTTACCTTGATCTTTTAAACTTGCATTTGATGAAAAAAGCTGTTATTGATTCATGCAGACAATTCATTTCGGCCTCACCACACAAAATAATTTCAATTTAATCACTGTTTTTATTGTAAAAGGAATGTAGGTCCTGAAAATCAAAAACTGATTGCTTATTGTGTTTAAAGCCATCACAAGCAAATTCAAAGCTATGAGCACATATTTTAATATGGTGTATTACCACTGATATTTTGCTCATATTTTGCTGTATTTCTGAAGTTAGTGCAGAGTTTTCTTCTTTGTTTAGAACTTTTTATATCATATTAATCCAAAATGGGATAGGTAACAAAAGTAACAGAAGTTAAGGATCTCCACCTTTTATTTACTTTTTCTTCTTTTTCCCTGTGTAAATTCTCTTCTAGTGACACTAGTGATGAAGTAACTCTTCTAAAGGCAGCATCCCTAGTTAATGTATCATACAGATTTTCTGAATACCAAATACTGTATCTATAGCTTATTACCTATTAAAGACTCAGCTGCCCTTTTCCCCCGCAGAAATAAGCACAAAAATCATCCCATTACTAGCACTATTTCCATATACTTTAATTCATTCTGTAGTGTCTTGTGGAACTGAAGCATTAATACACTACTTTTATATCAAAGAATCTTGATAGTGGAAGTACCTCTTGTAAGTTGTGATGTTAAGTCCTTCAAACATTACAACTCTTGGATCATCCAGTCCAGTCACTTGGAAGCATAGACACTCATAATTTATTCATAAATTTCTCAAATATAATTTTAAAATCAGACTTTTTAATCTATTTTTACAGTTACTATATTCCTTTATTTTCCATCCCAAATATATTCACAGACATATTATACTAGCTTTTTCCTGTATCAACTTTGTTCTCACACTTTTGTGAAAAGGACTATTAAAAAAGAAAAAATGGTGCCAAAATTTACTGAACATTAAAATTATGTAACCACTGAAATAGAACCTGACTCCACTGTTATTAAGTAAGTCCTTTTTCTCTCTTCCTCTCTTTCTCTTTGTTTTTTTAATCTCTGCTTAGTCTAAGCAGACAACTTACTTTTTTATTAATTAACACATACTTCTGGAAAAACTCTCAGTATATTTACCTATGAGTTTTCTTAGACATGGGATGAGAACCAGAAGTAAGTCTGGAATTGAATTTGTCTTTGGGAAAGGATAAGCTACTTATCTTCACCCCTAAACTAGAACTTCAGTATTAGAAACAGGTACCTTTTTTTTTTCTTTTTTTTTTTTCCCTCAGTTCTCTCACAGGGAAAAAGGCAAATCTGTAGTGATTCAAACATTTTTCATAAAAGTGTGAACAGTATGAACCACAAATCATCTGCAGTGGTCACCTGATTAGGATTGGTTGTTTATAATTTTATTCTGGTGAATAGTCCTTTTGGAAGGAAGGCTGTTCTAATCTTTCTTGTCTGGGCAGATACATGTATAAATAACAGCGTCTAGATGAAACATTGCTAGGGAGTAGCAGCAAAGGTTAGGATATTTGCAAGCATTTCAGAGTTTTGTCTTTACTGTTGTGTCTTTGGTGCATTTTCTTACATTTGTGCTGATACCTGATATCCAAAATATTACTCTTCCACTTTGTACATGTAAAAGCCCAATCATAAGTAATACTGAGTTTTTAAGTCTAGCAGGAAGGGAAATAACGTCTGAGGACCGAGTAGACAAAAATGTGATTGCTCAATTGATCACAATCAGTGATCATTGTGTCTTGTTCATTGCTACCATATCATATAAAAGCCAGAAACTATGTTTATAGTATTTTGAGAAGATCAACATTTTATTTGCCAGAATATATAGACTGACCTTTTTTTTTTTTTTCCTTTCTGAAAATGTAATACTAAAAAAGGTTTCCTAAGGTGTCAACATCTTAAAGCTTCAATAGTGTCAACAAAATAGGCATATTTTCAGGAAGTGTTGTTTAAGTAAAAATATATTATACTATTCCAAGCAAATGTCATGCTCTTAATTTTACAGATTTTTTTGATGAGGAAAAATTTACCACCTTTATAGTCTGCCAATAGGCATTGAGAAGGTCCAGACCTGTATCCCCATTAAACGATATTGGATTCCAGTTTACTTTCCAGATATTTATTGCCACATTTTTGTTTTTCAGCTCAATGGTGATGTAAGAATTAAATAAATTCCAGGAAATAATAGCTATATTAAGTTCAGATTTGACAAAGTATCTACCAGATAGTTGGGCTGTATATGAACCTAGTTAATTTTAATAGCTTGTATATATTAAAAAAATGTCCCTTTTCAGTTAATTAAAGACTTTTGGTTGAAGTAAGTCAGTGGATCATGCTTTTGGCTTTCACTGTTTAACTGGATTCTGTCAAATAATACCTGGTAAGTAATTATTCAAGTTTCTTTTTTTTTTTAATTACTGCAAGAATAAATAGGTTATTTGGAAGAAAGAAGACATCAGTATTTGCTTAGCATCAAGGATAAATGCCTGCTCTTGCTTCAGTTGAAATAGCTGAAGATATTAAATTATTGTAGCTATATAGGGTCTTTTAGCTGGAGGCCTAGCAAATGACAAGATATTCTGCTTTTACTTCCCCAGATGCTAGGCTGAGATTATAGAAAGTGCTTAAACTGCTTTCATAATGCTAGTTCTCATCTATCTTTGTGAGGCTTTTTTCATGCTTTGATTTTGTTATTGATTTATAGTCATTTTTGCAACATCCTACAAATACCACATGATTTACTATGTCAGAATAAACTTTAAAAATTCCAGCCAGCTAATTTCTTCAAAGGTAATTAAAGATGATGCTTTATTAAAAATAACAAAATCTCCACCTTACATTGTGAGGAATAAACTCCAGTTAATAAAAGAATATGAAAAAAAATACCAAAGGTACCTAAGGAAAGATAAAAAACACGAATGATCAAAAGAATAAAGAGGAAAATTTAAAAGAGAAAGGCAATGATATTCTAACATAGAGCTTATAGCATGCCATGTCTGAAAGAGTATCTAGGTAGAGACTATTAACCCAGTTACTTTAGAATGGGAAAAAAAAATCAAATAAAGGTTTAATGTACTAAAATATTCATAAATCATGTAAAAAACCCAAACAAAACAACCACAACAACAAAACAACCAAAAAAAGCCCTCCAAAAGAAGAGAAAAGAAAATATGCTTATTCTGTATTTCATAGCCTTAAACTCAAGTACAGTCAATTAAAGTAATAATTCATTTACATTATGGTCTTTCACGTTCTGAAGAAGTTTAGAAGATATAATAATAATTTCCCTTCTTATTAACCATAGCCAATTATATGATGTAAAACTGATATTTGCTTGATGTTGAAGAAAAGTACATTGCAAAAAAGAAATAGAAGCAGAAGGGCAAATACAATTGAAATACTGTTTTAAATGACATATACATTAACAAATGTTTTCATGTAATTTAAAGAAGAAAAAAAGAACATTTCCATGTTATTCAGAAGAAATGTATTCTACCATTGAAACTAAAAATAGTACAGAGAATGAAATTTTCTCTGTT
Source organism: Elanus axillaris (assembly GCA_026212715.1). Lineage (NCBI taxonomy): Eukaryota > Metazoa > Chordata > Aves > Accipitriformes > Accipitridae > Elanus > Elanus axillaris. The sequence continues at coordinate 13,554,298 of JANZLQ010000060.1, forward strand.
AAGATTTTCCTCAACGTTGGCATCAACCATGAATCTTCTTAAAAACTGCATCTTTATCAAAAAGCAGGTCCAAAAGAATAGCTACACCCAATTCACTCAGTTTTGCATTAAATTATTCCTGTCGATTAATTTAAAAGAGCTGCAGCTATAAGCATGCAGTGACTGCAGTATAGTGCAAGTAAGGTGAACATACTAGAGTATATTATTTTTGGAAGTCAAGAACAGTTTCAGCATGTGTGATTTTTTTGCTGGTAAAATTAGAATCTTCACCCTTTTTTTCTTTCCAGAAAAGCGTTAAATTGAACTGTCTCCCAGCTCTATGTTGTTCATAGTCAGAGTGTGAATTAACTACATTATGGGTGTAAAGACAAATCTAAACCACTTTGAATTCAGGAATGGCATATTTATGTTTTGATCAAATTCTTCAGTGTGGATTCATTGTCTCAAGTAAGTAACGTACATCACGCGTAAGACAGAATAATGGGCTTTGTTTATAACAAGCTGTCAGATGCCATGCGTTTTTAGTAAGACTTTTGAATTTGGAACCAAACATTCATATAATTGAAAAAAACAAACATCATGTCAATGAAACTTTTTCAGGATGAATACAAAGTTGTTAAAAAAGAACCCAAACCACCCCACATTAAAAGGATAGTTACAGTTCACCATGAAAATGAAAGGAATATAAAGCTTTTTTTTTTTTCTTGGGGAGAGGAATTTTCATTACTCCAGCTTCTATTTGGTATTTTCATTAGCAACATAGATCATAGAAGAGGCAGTGTGCACATTGAATGTACAGATTCAAATTCTTCAGTGGCCAGAGTCTGCATTTAAACAGGAGTCCTGTAATTCAGCATGGAGCATTGTACTCCCAGATCAACTGTGGATAAACTTAAGAGCGATGAGAGCAAACATGAACAGAACAAACAAATCTTAAAGACTTTATAAGACAGAATGTATAAACTGGCATTGGTTAGACAAGAGAAGATTAAGCAGATATATGAGAAAGCACTTAAAATATATAGATATATGCTAAAAAAAAAAGGTAAAAATCCTGTTCTACATATTAACGGCAAGCTATAGATGCAGCGGGTTTAAACTATAACCAGGAAGGTTCGGGTTATACATTAGGGTATTTTTAAAATAGTAGAGAAAGTAGTTTACCAGAATAAATTGTCTGGAAAAGGCATGCTGTCCCTTACACTAGAGGTTTTCTGGAAAAATGTAAACAAACGTCTGTCACAAGTAAGATGAAAGGAGATGTAGGAAATGAGAATGTCAAAAATAGGAGCAGGTAGGAACACAGATGATCTCTCTTTGGTTCTTTCAGCCACGTGATTCTAAATACAACTCCACTATAGTCTTTTCAGAGTGATGCGATGACTTAGATTTTTAGATTAAGTTTTGGGAGATATGACTGTAAACTCTTCTGGTTTAATTTCTTATGAAATTTGGGTAAGTCACTTAGCCAATGTACCAAAATAAGAAGATCAGTTGACTTGGCCCAGTCTGTAGTCAGTTCAAAGAGAAATGCCCTGCCAGAGGATTAATATGTTTCCGTGAAACTCGTAGAAATGAAAACAATTCCATCCTTCAGGATTTCTTTCTTCTCTAACTGTGTAACTTTCATGACTAACAAATGTATCCAAAGACAAAAAAAGATAATGTGTAAATGTACGTCAAGGATATAACACATTGATTATGGCTTATAATAATCTGCAGTCATTGGAAGGATCAGCCAATTTACGTTAAAAAGTCATAGCATTTTTCTGTAAAAGTTATTGAAATATCAAAACAAGCACCCCCCCTCCCCGCAACTGCATCAATGGATGACTGAAATAGCCATTACTTATGTGGCAATCCAAATAATTTTCAAATTAATTGTTTTGTGAATACACCTATGCATACTAGAAAGGCAGGACTTTGTTCTCCTTGGATGAGCCCACAGCAGACTCAAATACTTCATAGGGAAGGTAATAACACTGCAGAAGACAGGGAATAGACAGACTTCCCACTGATTTGCAGAGAGAAAACTTGCCTCCTTGTTTCTTTGTTGTTTTTTTCCTCAAGTAAGGAGAAGATAATTGTGATAGAGCGTTGGTAATAGTCTTACAAAAGCCATCTGATAAGAAAACTAAAAGAATGCTACGCAGTTATCTGTAAGTGATGAGAGAAAAGCTGTCATTCCTACCTGCCGTATTGCATGCAAATGATGGAACTGAGTGTAGTAGTCCTTTGGTTAAATTTGGATTGCTTTTGGAAACTAATACACAACTACGGTAATGTATGCAGCAGAAGCCAAGCTACATCCCTAGGCATTTTCTTTCAAAGAATTATCAAAAGCTTCATGACATGTGCTGTAATATTTATGACATTACAGATTATAGTAGATGCAGTTTTAAAATAGAACATTTTATATTCCAAGTAGAGAGAAAGGAACATGCAGCTATTTAAAGAGACTTCAGGCCCTGAAAATAATTCTACTATTCAGAACTGCTTTTTTTCATCTGTGTTTAAAAACACAGAGCAAATATAATTAGAAATATAAATGGAAATTTGCCATTATTAAGAACATTGCTATAGTACATAATTATATTACATCCTACAAAGATCCTGTTCAGAGCAGGCAAGCTTTCCCATTCTGAATTTCTGCAAAAGCATTGATCTCAGTAGAGCTCCACCTAATTTTACTATTAAAGAAAGTAATCATCTCTCATAATTTTAAATTTCTCTAGTTTTTGTGCATGAGTTAAGATAAATTTGCAGTAGCAACCCTCTGTCTTTTAACAGTTCTTACATGAGGGAGAATTATAAATCCTTATAAACTCAATATCTAGGTAAACTGTCTAAATTTTTACTATACTTACTACCCTTTGAAGCAATACATGATACCTATGTAGTATGGTATCTATCCAGTGGGTTGATTTTTGGGTTTTTTTTAAAGTGTAAGAGTACTACAATATGGCATGAATTATGTTTAAATTATCTGAAATAACTTTATGCATATATAAGATATGTGTGTATGCGTGTAAAGCTCACAAGGGAAGAGCTCTAAGGTAAATTTATACTTCTGCTATGATTAATCAGACCCTTCAGAAGGAAATATCCAATTACTGTTCAGCCAATTCTCTTTGGGACCTATTTCTTTTGATCTTTTATAGCAGCGTCTTTACATTCCAGGGCCCATTTCTGTGTCCTCCCTGGATTATTTTCCACATCAAAGCAGGTCTTTCTTGCCTCTGTAGACTTCTCAATTTTGATCTTTCTACACTCATCATGAGAGGAGAGAAAGCAGAAAAAAATAATACTAATTATACACTATGTCAACCTCTATTGTATACAGTATGTTTACTAAGGCTTCACAGAAAGCAGTATCAACTCAACACCCAAAATTTTGGTTCACCAAAGGTTTTGCTGCCAGGAGAATTGTTATGAGAAGAAATAATAGATTACTCATCATGAGACTATCAGTTCCCCTCCATATTTAACCAACAACTGGTAACTGTTGTTCATACAAGAGGTCAGTGCCATGAGAAGGAAAACAATAGGTATTTTCACCTCTAGTGCTTTAATAAATAAACCCACCTCCTGCTTACTAGCTGACAAGTATGGAATTGCTGTGATTTGTTTAGCTGATTAATTTTGATGGACTCTAATTTTAAAGAAGCAGAACAAATAAAATGTCCTACATTTTTAGGAAGAGATTTTCAAAGGAACAAAAATAGCTATTACACTTCCTTTGCACTATGTGTTTATCTTAGATTTATAGTGAGCC
>JANZLQ010000060.1:13564123-13579133 GCA_026212715.1 Elanus axillaris
AAGTTCTGGGTGATCCTTGGCATTTTCTAATCTTTGACTTGCAAATTTGATGGTAACAAATTCCATTGAATCACTCTATTAAATTGGCTGATGATTAAAGTTAAAGTTATAGTTATACAACCTAATCTTGTGTTCTATCTAAAAAATATTAGTAAATCCTAAAATGCTGCTAAACCAAAGCCATGTAACAAAATCTCATTCGCAACTAGAGTGGCATCAGACATCTTATTGCTTCGCATTGTCTCTGTTCCATGAAAGAAAACAAACATGTGCTCTTTCAAGATTTCAAACCATCCTCTTTTACACTAAAAAATCTACTTTAAATTTTATTTAATTCAAAGCACTGTGTTCAAGACTAGTTTTTTAACTTCTTTTACTTTTTACATCATCTGTTTTTACTGGGAGGCTGGATTTTCTGGCATTTATATTTTTTTTTAATCCATACTTGGTGTACATAGTGTATGATTTTTCGTTGGCTATAGCTCCTGGCTAAGCATGTACAATATTTCTTGGTATTAAATATATACATTTTTTTTTCTAGAGGAAGCATAAAGATGTATCTGGAGAAAGTAGGAAAATATTCTGCACAAAGGGTTTGTGCAACTAATGCAGTATAGATTCTTGTTCATTGCCTTTTTTTAATTTATTCCATTCCTTCTATAAGTAAATGTTAATATTCTTCTAGATAAATTGTTTACTGGTGCAGAAAATCCTGTCATTAATAGTCTGATTGACTGATGCTGGATTCAGTAATAAAACAACCAGCCTGCTGTTAGCAACTTATCTTACCTATTTAATTTTATATGACACTTCAGATGAATAAATGCATTTTTTCACTTAATCCATTTTTTAATTACTTGATGCAGAAGTTGTAATTTTTGTTTCCAAATCATTTTATCTTAAAGTTCTAATGATTTATTAAAATGGGATCCCATGGCCATCTACATAAGCACAGAAGTGAATCTTTCCAGAAAATTCCCTGGCTAACAAAGAGTTGTATTGTAGTTTTTGCTAAAACTTTGACTCATTCCTGCAAATAATGGCTATAAAGCACATTTTATAAAGAATGCCATTAAAGTAAAGCATTGAGAACAAATTACTGCTTTACAGATAATCTTTTTTAATTATTATTTTAGGAGTACAACAGGAGCTAACACAAAAAAGAGACTGCTTTAGAAAGGTGAGGGTTAAATGTCTGACATGCTCAATGAGCTTTTGAGGCAGAAAGCATGGTATCCTTTTTTTGGAGTATTTGTACTATGGTGATATCAGGGTTCCCAATACAGAAACTAAAGTAAAACAGAACTGTAATTGCTCCCTTTTTAAGACATGAAGGCTTTTAACCTTAGAAGCCATATTAGACAACAAATATAGAAAAAGAGCTACTTTTAAAGATATTTAAATACTATTGCTGAAATTTTCAGTAATATTTCTTACACTGTATTTTTCATCTGCCTACTGCTACACCATCCTGTCCTACATGCATTTGCTGTAAGGTGCCAGTTAATCAGCATGTTACGTAAAGACAAAAGAGATGTATTGCTCTTATTTTGATAATCACAGAATGGTTGAGGTTGGAAGCAACTTCTGGAGGTCATCTAGTCTAACCCTAACAAAGGAAAGAAAATTACAGATGTTAATACTAAATTGTAAATGTTAAAGTTGTTGGAGATGTGTTTAAAATTAAGTATTAGGTTAAAAATTAATATTTACAAATATTAAAATAATTGTGTCTAGAGAAAAAGCAGTATGTGATATGTGATTTAATTTTAATACATTTGCATTAAATTATCATACTTTATTAAGTGTCATCCACACAAAACTGGAGTTTCCTCATGGCATCACAGGAACATAGGAACTGGCAAACTCCTTTTGGATCAAGACTAGTTAGTGGTTCATTTGGTAAACTTTCTGAAATATAGCCAGCCTATAGCCAGTAGAAAATAAGTAAAGAAAATCGGACATCCACTCTAGCACCTTCTACCCCTCAGAAAACCCAGTTGTGGGAACTATACACTTTATTTTGGGGTGTAACTCTGTGGAAGGTCTTGGTGATCACCATCCACACTGAAGGCTCCTACAGCACCTGCAGATCACTCCGAGTGACCGGCAAAATAGATAGATTAAATACTTGCCTACTTCCAAATGGCTGGAGCCCTCCTTCAGATTTGTATCTCTTATGTAACTATTCCAGTCCAAGCTCAATGCACCTCATCAGCCACCTCCACCAACGTGTGACTATCTCAGCAAGTCTTGATCGAGGGATGGACTCGCTCACATTTTGCGCTCTCAAATCCCCCACAGCAATCTGAGGATTACTCATGCATAAACGAGAGGACTTGTTATTTAAATTATTATTTCTCTTACTCTTATCTGTCTAATAAGGATAAGTATATGAATCAAAATAGGCTTTGCAATAATTTTACTTCATTTAACAAAAAAAAAGGAGGGATGACATCCCACTTGAAAAATCCCCAAGCATTACAGATATACTGTTCTTCACCCTGTGTCCTCTTTACCTTCAGATTCTGCTGCCATCACCAATGTAACCTTTATTCACTTACAGAAGAAAAATAGGTTAGGAGTTTTTCCTTTCCTTTCCTTTTCTCTTCATTTTGTTTTGTTTTAATTATGGAGGAGAGGGACAGATTACTGGTGACAGGAAAGACTTTTTCCAGCAGAATATTTCATTTTCCTCTTTACAGTCTCCTTTTGTTACCTCTGTCTTGTTTCCATAACTTCCCTCTTGTCAACTTTCTCCTTTGTGTCAGATAAAAGGAAAAAGCTTTTTTGTCTGTTTCAGCAAATATAACACCCTAAGATGCTGTAAAGGTAATGATCTCCTGTGAAGAGGGACAGAGGAACTTGAATCCATGCTGCGGAGTTCTCAGTTTCTGTTTTTGTCTTTATTATTGGAAGTTATTTGAAAAACAGAGCATCACAGGAAACTGTTTAGCAAAAAATTAGTTTGTGACTTCTTTCCCACTCTGCTTTTAAATCTGGTGAGTCACACTTTGTTAGGGAACTATCTTCAGAAAACATCTCCAAGATTCATTTTTTTGAGGGGACACCTAATACATAGTCTAGACACAACATTCCTGCTGACAGCAGAAAATTTTGGGGAAGATGTATAATCTCTCCACTGACTGAATAGAAAGCACAGATATCTAATATTCAGAATTGATTTACAGAGACAAGGACTTAAATTTTAGGTGTCGCAAAGCTTCAGAAGAAAATATTTGACTAGATACTCTGTATTTTAATTGATAGCAATGACAAAACCACAAAGTGTTGCTTCTTTAATCTGAATAAATTCAAGGCAGGGAGCTTTCATATGCCACTATATTTTCAAAACATCCTTTCACATATATACACAGAATCTATTCTTCCCATAAAAGATGCACTTTTGGGGTGCCACGTTTTTCCATTTCTTGCCTTATGAAAGCAATTAGAGGTTTAGATTAGATTTTTAGCAATTAGATTTTTTTTCTTTCTCCCTGCCCTCGCATTTCTAAAATTACTGTTTAAAAGAAACTTCATAACTGATATGTAATGTTTTTAAATTTCCAAAATGGGTAATGCCACCCTGTTAAAGCCCATGAGAATTTAAAATAGTGATGCAACACTATAAAGCATAATAATTTTGTTACAGTTATTTTTATGTAAATATATCAGCACATTTTTACCTTCCATTTCCTTTTTCCCCCCAATAATTTAATCACATTTTGTAGACTTTCCACATCTAACTGTTTAGAAGTTCTGTCCATATTTCATTAGAATTAAAATTAATATTTCATTGCTTGAATTCAGTTTGCTGTAGCTAAAAGATGCTTAATAGAGAGTCTATCACTATAAACTTTTTCACTTTCTGGGCTGCACATTCATGCCCTCAGAAAATTGAAAGCCTAATCAAAATAATATTTTGTTATCTAGACCCTTCATACTTTAGGCAGCTTCTGACACACTTTATTAAAAGTCATTAGATGCTCTACCAACACATTAGACATATGTACAAAGAAGAATTTCTGAAAGTTTATGTAGAGTTTTATTATATTAATACAGCCTTTCATAAAAAAACAAACACCCCCTGAATTCGTTTTTATAAATTGCTCTTCAGGGATGTGCTAGGGCATTACCAAATCTGGTAGCCCACCGGAGGCAAGGATACTCAGCAGGCACACACACATACAATATACATCTACACAGGCATAGACAGCCAGCCGTACGGACCACCACAAACAGCACCCATGGCTGCTTTTCGTTGCCCTCTCTGTCTGGTCAGGATGAAGGTCAGTTAGTGGGAATATATACATATGCGTACATAGAGGTGCAGTGCGATCCCTCCAGCAGCAGAGCTCAAACACGCGGTTTGGCCAGTAGCTCTCCCTGGATCTCAGGGTCCCTTGGGCTTCTCTCACTGTGCACAGGAATGAGCCGGAGCAGGGCACAGTTTGGGCACCCCCACCTGTCGTCATTCTTTTGTGCTCCTTTCTGTGGGTGAAGATTAATTTTTTTGTTGCATACCCTAGCAGAATGTACAGGACATATATAATATTTTGATTTGTTTGTTTGTTTGTTTGTTTTTAAATAAGGCTGAGGAATCTATTCCTCTGGCTTATTAGGAATTTTCGTGGCACATAAGAGCATAGTTTAAAATACAGCTTTATTTCTTAAAATTACTTTTCATCTGTACCTTTGATAAAAAAACATAGGAAAATTTCAGTAGAAGCCTAAAAGAAATGAAAAGCATAGATCTAAAAGAATTTTTTTTGCAGGCAATATTAATATCTCTTTAATGTTATCATTTAATGGGTTTGATGTTATCCTTTTAATATTATTTTTGAATTTTAAAAGTGTACAATTCCCAAAGAAGCTAACCAACCACCACTAACACACATAGACCACCTCCAAGTTAGAATTACATTTTATGATATTATTTAGGAAAGGACTTATCAAGATTTTCTTTAGAGATAATGATCTTGTCAGGCTTAGAGTCTGTCAGGCACCACCTTTTTCAGGAAATACTTTAGAAAACTACTGTAAACACTCCTGTTTGAATGGCTCCCGTTGATTTTGGAAGGCTTTCAACTGAGCCTATAGAGTTCTCATTTTTAAGTTTGCCATTTGACGAATAAACCCTGTGGACAGTTTACAAAAGCAACCGATGTATGTGTCACTCATTAGAAGTGGAATTGTCCAAATGACTGCAAAAGACTAACAGGCACTGGCTGTGCAGCAACAGACTACATGGAATTCCCCTTTAATCTGTTATGGATTGGTGTTATGTATATTCTGACACAGTGACAGAAAATGAAACATTATTTTTATCTCCATCACTTAAAAGCTCTGCTTTGCCTTATTCCCTTACTCTCTTCCTTTACTGTCTCTTCAATTAAATGAAAGAACATCCAATAAAAAGTAATTTTCTAGACGTGTTTACCTATTTGTTCTATTGTCTTTTAATCTACCCCCATCCTTTTTACTAATCTGAGGCTTTTTTGTCCTTATGCTCTATTTCATTTCTACTTTTGTTTTATAAATCTTTTGTGATGTTGTTTCTTGTCTTCCATCTGAAGCAGTAATTTTCACTCAGCTATAAGTTCCCAGTGCAGTCACTGGAGAGCCAAAGCAGTTACTATTCCTTTACAACAAAAAAAACCCCTGTCCACTTATATAAGTTGGAGGCTTTTCTGAAGACATGTATTTTCATACATCCTTGATCTATATGGACTAAAGCTTTTCTGTAAGTCCTCAGAGCATTTTGTTCTCTCTATAGAGTACTTTCTGTAAGTGTGCAGCTTGCATTTACAGAAAGGCAAATTGGGCAAACACATGTTTCCATGGAATCATAGAATCATAGAATGATTTCAGTTGGAAGGATCTTTAAAGATCAGCTAGTCCAACTCCCCTGCCATGGCCAGGGACATCTTCCATTAGATCAGATTGCTCAAAGACCCATCAAAACCTGACCTTGAACGCTTCCAGTGATGGGGCATCCACAACTTCCACAGCTGGGAAATCTGTTCCAGTGTCTTAACACCCTCATGGTAAACAATGTCTTCCTTATGTCCAATCTAAATGTACCCTCTTTCAGTTTAAAGCCATTGCCCCTTGTCCTGTCACTACAGGCCTTGCTAAAAAGATGCTCTCCATCTTTCTTCTAATGCCCTTTATTTATTGAAAGGCTGCAAAAATTTCTCTCTGGAGCCTTCTTTTCTCCAGACTGACCAATCCCAACTCTCTCAACATTTCTTCAGAGGAGAGGTGTTCCAGTGCTCTGATAATTTCCATGGCTCTCCTCCAACAGGTCCATGTCTTTCTTGTGCTGAGGACCCCAGAACTAGACCCAGTACTGCAGGAGGGGTCTCACCAGAGCTGAGCAGAGGGGGAAAATCACACCCCTCCACTTGCTGGCCACACTTCTCTTGATGCAGCCCAGGATACGATTGGCTTTCTGGGCTGCAAATGCATATTGCTTCTGATGTCCAATTTTTCATCCACCAGTATGTCCAAGTACTGCTCCACAGGACTGCTCTCAATCCCTTCATCCCCCAGTCTGTACGGATGCTGGTGATTGCCCCGGCCCATGTGCAGGACCTCACACTTGGCCTTGTTGAACTTCAGAAGGTTCTCATGGGCTCACTCCTCAAGGCTGTCAAGGTCCCTCTGGATGGAATTCCATCCCTCTAATGAATCAGTGACACCACCCAGCTCGGTGCCATCTGCAAGCTCACTGAAGGTGTGCCCGATTCCACTGTCTGTCATTGATGGAGATTATTAAATAGTATTAGTCCCTCACACACACACAGATACCAAGGGAGTCAGGGGTCTAGAAATCCCCTCAAACACCCCACAGGGATTTCACAACCCTCCCACTCTTCTCAGCACATGGCACCTGCTTTATGGAGGGAGATGAGATCTGAGGCTGCTGCTGCTGAAGATTGCTGAAACCAGCCACTATTTCTGTTCTCATAAACTTAACCTATCTCAGCTACAGGCAAGGGTCGTAATATGAAAAAACAGCAAAAATAAAATGGAGGCGCTAATAAGACCCTCAGGAATCAAGTATTAAGTTTGCATGGGGTTTTGTATGAATGAGAATTTTAATTTTAAAAAATAACCACTTTATACCACACTTTCTTTTGCAGTTATAGTCTAAAGATTGACAGTTTTGATGGTAAAATCTTCTTTAACATACCCATTTCCTTTGTGTTTACAAGACTGGGTTTGCCACTTTTGTGGCAACCCCCCCCCAACCCCCATTCAAATAGAGTGGAAAGGGGAAAACTTGGCCTCAGGCCCACCCCCCTCGGGTTAAGCCACTATTTTCTTAATTGCTTAACCTGGACCTGCTGCAGATCACAGGAAATCTCTGTCTCAGTGGCATATAAAAATGTACTGTAACCTTTTTTTTTGGCAACAGTAAAGATGAAAGTTTTAGATACTAATAGAAATCATGGAACAAGATTAAATATTATTCTACCCATTCTAACAACCACCTCTAATGAACACCCTTATCAAAATTGTTGTAGCAGGATATCAAAGTAGAATGGCAATTTGTATAAAACCCATGTGTACTAAAGTCTTCTTTAAATCAGGTTGCTTCTGTTAACAGAAAGCCTTTTATTCGCTCTATAAATGTCAACTTTTTAGGATACTAATTGTCATTTAGCTTTACAATGTCATTTATGCCTCCTGTTGCACAGTGCTGGGCAATGTATTTAACAACCATCCCATCATTACATATTCAAGACTGCAAATGTAGTATTGGAAATTGTTTGTGGAATACTTCTTAACGATGCTATTAAGAATTGTTCCCCTGCAGTGAAATGCTTAAATAACAGTGAAATAAAAGCCAACACTTCCAGAAAGCATACCATAAATGTAGCAGAATGATGATTCTCTGGTTCATTCTCTTCAAGGTGAATATGTTTTTTATGCATTCTAAAAAGAAAAAGACTACAACTTCAAAATAATTTTATCTTCTTCTGGGATTCCTCAGTAGACGATATCCTATTGCTATTAGGGCTCCAAGTATTTCTCATAAACTGGAGATTGACTGGTGGTTCAGTGAAAAGTTAAGATCTGTTTTGGGTTTTTTTTTGTTGGTTGTTTGAGCTGTTACCTTCCGTCTCTTCCTTCATTAAGCTGTTGAGTAAATTGATGCAGGCCACAATATGGTAAATAATAATGGTCATTGTACTGTTCCTTACTTTTTAAGAGAACAACTTTTTATCTGTTATTCTCACATCTCTAAATTGAAATGCCAGTTTTCTTGACTTCAGAGTGGCCAAAATTTTAGGCTCTATCTGTTCTTTCTTAGTATATAATATTGAGAAATACCTTGACTAAAGTACTACTTCCTCCTGATTTTGATTCCTATGAATTTAGAAAAAATATGAGGTAAAAATAGGGCTAAAATGCTGTAGTTCTGTATGTTATGGAGGTGCTAAGGTCTTCCTTTTTGTAAGCACTATGCTTAGAGTTAGAAAGATTGAAGGACTGAGACAATCTAGCTGTCTAAATAGGTGCAAATGTGGAAAGAAAAGAAAAACTAGACATTCATACTTTCTAAATGAGGAACTGAAACAAACATAGATTTTTCTCTCCAAATTTCAGACATCTAAAGAGTAGACCCACATCAAAGGTAATTGTCAAGACTCCTATGGGAAGCTGCTTTGACCTAAAGGGCTTCAATTTCCAGCTTTGTTGCTCATAACATTGCAGTGTCCCCTTTCAGTTTGTAACCTTCCATCTATATGCCCCTACATACCACTGTAACTACCTTTTACCCTCATAATCTAAAGTATACTTACCTTCTTCTTTTGCACTGGCAGGTTCTGAAAACGTTTCTATGGCTATACTGTCAGTTTGAAGGAGGTGGTTGCAATTAACGTTTGAATTGTTTTCCTTTTTCCTTCCCCATTTTACACACCTTGCTTCATAATTTTTACTTTATAATCATATACTAGGGAATAAACTGAATTTAGTAGATAGCGTTAGTAAAGTAGCCGTTTAGAGAGTCTTAAGTATTTCACAATAATGCACATGTACACAGCTTCAAAAGTCAATTAGCTCTGCAACATCTGCAACTGATCAAAGCATGCTCCAATCTAGCACTATTACTATAATAAATCAGAGCAACAAGATCGAGGCAATACTGTGGAAACTATGAAGTTACTTGGGAAAAGGTTTTTGGAGGAAGCATTTGTTGCACTGGAGAAAATGCCAAGAAAAGGATGTTCATCTAGAGAGATCCCAAATTTTTGTCTTCATTATTGGTCACTGGGAAGGTATTTTCCTTTCCTTTTTTTCTCTTTCCCCTTCTCCTTTGGGGTTTTTTTTTTTTTTTTCATTGTCCTTGAAGGTAACTTTTACTGCTAGAGTAGATGAGTGCAATCAGCTACAGGCCACACAAATAAATTTTTGTACAAGCCTGTCCCCGCATCCCCTGTGGAACATTCCTTTTACAGTCAAAGGAGAAAAACAGGCACATCTAGAACCTGATTCATCTTGTCTTAATGTAGAAACCTAAACCAGATCAGATTAATTTCACCAGAAATGCTTATTTTTATTCTTGGATTTTGAAGGAAATTCTTGCTGACTATTCAAGTTATAAATATATCCACTACAGACATCTGAACTTACATAAAATGAATGTAGAAATGCTCAACTTTATGTAGTCTTTTGACTGTAGTGGACTGTTAGAGCTTTTATGTCCTGCTCAAAATCATCTGTAAACCACTTGTATGGTTTATCTTATAGTTTTATGATATAGTACTACATATGTGTGTTCTATTGGTTTTTTTTCAAATGTATGCAAACAAACAAACACAAACTGTGAAAAGTAACAGTGTATACATTCTAGCTAAAATATAAGGTTTTTACTTTTTCTTTTTTCTTTTTTTTTTTTTTTACTTTTTCAACACATTATCACACAGAAGAGAAAATTATACTGACGCTAAAAAATGTTAAACTTTAAATTTTTTTTACAAAGAAATTTACTTCTTTAACCATGGACAGCTCTGAATTTTTTCTTTATATAGAATAAAACTCAGATTATTTCCTATAATGTACTTTCATACATGTAATACACTCCAACCACAACTTTTATCTTTTATGATTTAATTTTTTTTTCATAAATGCAATTAATAATATACTTTGTTTTAACACATTAAACTTGGAGAACAACCAGTTAGGTACATGACATTTTGTCAGATTAATGGCTATTTTATTCTTATGACTTTATTTACTTAATATTTATTTTTAATAAAATATAAAACTGTTAAGCATTAGTTAGAAAAAAAAGTGTCACTACAACTGAGGATGTCTGTAATTGATGATATCTAAGAAATGGGGGTAACTGTATTGCTCTATCAATATAAGCGTTTTAGGAGTATAGATCATACCACTATGAGCATCACTTTGGAAGTTATCAAAAAACCAATGTTATAAATTCTGTCACAGTCATGCAAAAACTACTACTGACATTAAAATGATTTTTCAAAACATAGCTATTGATTTTCCCTTTGCAAGAAATAGTTTTTATTTCCAGGACAGAATATCTGGTCAAAACCACACAGAAATAGAAAAAAGACCTAAAAAGACAAATATCACAGTGGTAAGGAAACTCATATTGGACATCACAGAAACTTGAATTCAGACTTCTTCTTTGCCAGATTTAAACCAAGTCTAGACTTCTGGCAGTCATAGTGGAAGGGTTCCCCAGATTTTGACAAGAATTCCCATACTGAGATTCAAAAAATTTTCCTAATATGTGGTACAGATGTGGTAAAAGAAAAAGTATGTCCTTGGTCCTAAGTAGCTGCCTAGAGCACAACTTGAATTTCCCCCCCACTACGTTCTAGCTCATTGCCTTTCCAAAGGCTATAACTTTGGAGACAATAGGACTCTAAAATCCTCTTCAGACTCTGCACATGTGATGTTCACTTTCTTTTCATATTGATATTAAGGTCAGTAGAATATGAGAAAATCAACTCTATTTTTAAAGAACACATAAGGCAGCTGGAAAACACTAGGTCATGTCAAAGGCTATCTAATTTCCATGCAGGACATAGATTTCTGAGAAATCCTGTATGAGTCTCTGGCTGAACAGTCCAGTCAAGCCTTTCAAAATGGAAGTCTGGATCCTGGGAGCTACTTGTCATACCAGCTTATAGACCTGACAGTAACCTCCATCCACTTTCCCCTGATACCTCTATTTGCCTCTCAAACATAAACTTAGTACAGTTTTTTGTAGCTCAGATGTTGATATCTGCATTGTACATGTATGAAGTTAGAAGAAACCATACCTACCCTGTTGTTTATATTTGGGTAGATGGGCTCATTTTATTCTTTTCCTCATATTCTGATGGGAGAAATTTTGAAGGATCTTGATTATGTTTCTATAGAACAAGATTTTTATTTATCAGTCTCAAAGTCTTAAAGGTCAGAAAAAACATATCCAACTTTGAAAGAATCCAAACAATAAGGAGTAGGAATTAAGATAACTCAGCACAGATTTAGGAATGGCAATTCATGCTTTACCAACTTGATTGCTTTCTGTGAGGAAGAGATTGGTTAATTTAATGGGGAGTGGGCATGGTAGACATAGTAATATTCCTTGGTTTATCTAAGGCTTTTGATAATCTCAGAAACTGGAAATGATGAGCAGTCTGTTAATGGGATTTAAAATCAAGTGGACTGTTCCACTCCGAGGGGAATGGCCAATGATTTGACTGACTGGCAGCCCTCAGTGAGCTGAGGTACACCCAAGCGTCAGTCGTGGAGCCCAACAACACATCGATGTTGAATCAGAGGGAATGGTCAAAGTGAGGAATGCCACAGTGTCAATCCAGAGAGACCCTGATCAATCTGAGGACTGGGCTAGCAGAAATCTCATGAAGTTCAACAAGTAGAAGTGCAGTGTTCTTATAATTTCACTTTTATTAATTCTGGAGAAGCAATGTCTGGAATAGAGTCCAGTTTTGCTGTCCTTCCTCCTCCCCAGGCTGATATAAGTAGGATGACTGTCCAAGGCTCAGTTACTGAGGTGGTCAAGAACCTGGAGCATGTGACTTAAAAGAGGATTGCTTAGCTCAGTGAAGCAGAAGCTAAGGGGAAATGCAAAACCCACCTAAACCTTCTTGAAGAAATGAAGATGATGAAGCCAAACTGTTCGTGGTATCGACAAGCAAAGCAGAAAGGGGCAATGGACACAAGCTGTGGTTTGTGATGTTCAAACTGGACATTAGGAAACAAAAAAAGTTCACTAGAAGGGGAGTGCACTGGAGCAGGCTACCCAGAGAGTTTGTGGAGACACGCATCATTCAAAGTTTTCAAGTCTTGGCTAGAAATTCCTGGCTATAAAGACTCAGCTAAAAAGTCTAGTCTAGGCTAGACTTGGCCCTGGCTGAGCTGATCTTGACTGGCGATTATTGGTGACAGTCCTGATTCAAGCAGAAAGTTGGACTCAGGTATCTCCTGAGGTCTCTTGCGGTGATCATTTATATGCTTCTATTATTTTATTTGTTGTTACTTTTTCCAAAACCATTACCTCATTGTAATGTAACCTGTCACCATCAGTAGTTACACCTTCTCCTTAACGAAGTGAAATGTATGAAGTTTTCTTCATAAGGGGACGGAGAACACAGAAGAGAATTAAGGATAGAAATAAAAGTCCTTCACAGTATGACAAAATATTCTGTAGATTACTGTTTGGAAAAGAAATAGAGCACAGATGACAGAAAAAATGTTGTCCAAAGGAACTCCAGATTGATTAGACTAACTTCAGGGTAACTGAACAGTTAATTTGGAATTCTTATTAACAAAGAATTAGAAAATAAAAATTACAATTAATGCTTTTCAAAAACATTTGGTGAAAATTAAGCCTCATTAAGTACACTTGTGATCTATTTATTTGTTTCTAGACAGATTACAAATATGTATAATAAAGTGTGGTGACACAGAATACATCTAATTAGAAATATGTAATAATTTTATCTATATATCTGTTCAGTTGGGTTAATCAAATCTTTTAGATTATATTTATTTATTTTTAGAAAAAGAGGCTCAGTCACAGATCCTCGACTGCAGTTGTTTGTAGTAACACTGCTCTTTTATCTTTTGCAATGCTTTCACTGCTACCCAGTTTATAAAATGCCTTTGCAATAAAGTGTTCATGTGACACACATTTAAAGGCTAGTAAATAAAAAGTAGGAATAAATTTTACAGAGTAATCCAAAGTATTCTGATAAATGAACACTGTACAGCCAAACATGTTTTAGTAGAAGAATCTTGATGTAATAACATCTTTGGTGGAAAGAATGTAAGCGATGTGTTTAGTACAGGGAACTGCAGCTCAGGTTAGCAGTGACTCAGGGAAGGATTTGAGCATATTCACAAATGATCATTTTCACACAAATTCTATGTGCAGTGCTGTCCTGGTTTCAGCTGGGATAGAGTTAATTTTCTTCCTAGTAGCTGGCATAGTGTTATGGTTTGGGTTCAGTATGAGAAGAACTTTGATAACACTCTGATGTTTTCAGTTGCTGCTAAGTCATGTTTAGTCTAAAGTCAAGGATTTTTCAGCTTCTCCTGCCCAGCCAGCGAGAAGGCTGGAGGGGCACAAGGAGTTGGCACAGGACACAGCCAGGGCAGTGACCCAAACTGGCCAGAGGGGTATTCCAGACCACGGGATGTCATGTCCAGTATAGAAACTGGGGGGAGTGGGGTGGGGAGAGATCGCTGCTTGGGAACTGACTGGGTGTCAGTTGGCGAGTGGTGAGCAATTGCATTATGCATCACTTGTTTTGTATATTCAAATTCTTTTATTATTATTATTATTGTTGTTGTTTTTGTTGTTGCTTTAATATAGTTATTATTATCATTATTAAGTTCTTTCTTTCTGTCCTATTAAACTGTTCTTATTTCAGACCGAGTTTTACTTTTTTTTCCCAATTCTCTCCCTTATCCCATTGGGTGAGGGGGAAGTGAGCGGCTGTGTGGTGCTTAGTTGCTGGCTGGGGTTAAATCACTAGAAGTGCTGTAGCTGGTATAAAGGTTAATGTAATCCTTCTGAGAATAACAAAACAAAAAAAAAAAAAAAGTTCAAGAGGAAGAGAACTGGAAAGATTGTTACTAGAATAGGAAAGACTGTAACTAGAATATTATGTCTGTGTCCCAGGACCAGACTTCAAGAAGAAATACAGAAGATAGTCAACAAGAAGAAACAGAAAGAGTATTTAAGTTCCAGGAGAAGGCCTTAGCTGTGAGACTTAAAGGCTTCCATCTGTTAATTTTGTCAAAGAGAAGTATGGGAAGCATAGAACTTGGTCACTACGTACTATGTCTAAGCAATCAGTCTTTTTTAAGTCTTGCAGATAAAGGGATGACATGATCCAACATCTTGAATATGAGGTTAGATAAAATTAACCTTTATATAAGATATGATTACCTAGCAGTAAGATAATTAAACATTGAAACACTCACCATAGGTGGTGGTGGATAAGCCAGGAACTGGAATTTAAAATCAGATCAAATATCTTTCAAAAAACATAATTTTGACTTTTGGAAACATTTTCTAATCTACATACACAGAAGGTAAGTTTTGATGATCATAGATTTACTTTTGGCATTGATGTCTGAATATAGGTTTGCATCTGAAGTGAGCAGAATTTTATAATTAAATATATTGAAAAGGCATTAGGTCACCAATATTTAACTGCATGCAGTGCTCCCTTCTAATGTGAACCGAGAAGAGAGTGTCTACTGCTGTTATGCTTAAAACCTATTAAGTTAGCTTAGTATCCTATCCTTAAGTGGAAAATCACAGGTTTTATTTTTGCTAAGAGCTTGTTTATAAGCTGAGGAGTTTTATATATTCCCCAAAGAATGGAATTTCTACACAGCTAAATACATGGTACGAATGTACTGTCAGATCCCATAGGCTTATGTTTGTTCAGGTTCTTCAGGTGGTCACGGATCAGATCTTCTCTTATAGTGGGAGGGA
>JANZLQ010000060.1:13588005-13602198 GCA_026212715.1 Elanus axillaris
GGACAATGCCCTTAACTACAGGCTGTAACTTTTGGTCAGCCCTGAACTGGTCAGGCAGTTGGACTGGGTGATCATTGTAGGTCCCTTCCAACTGAAATAGTCTAGTCTAGCCTAGTCTATTCTAGTCTAAGTCAGTCTAGTATTAAATAAAAGGAAATTTTAAATCAAACCAGACACTTAAATTTGTTTATTTTGAAATCACATTTGTAAACTGAAGCAGAGTACCATAGTCAACTGGAAACCGAATGTTTTTCAGTCTTGCCAAGTATCAGCATAGGACCCATCAAAAATAAATCTCCCAAGACTGTTCATGTAAACTGAAGTTTACAGTACTGATGGAATATGAGGTATTTGTCATGGTTTTGCTCTATTATGTTCCAGCCTACACATCTGGCCAACAGACTGCAGCTCTTGAAAGGATGGTGCAAATTTCTTTAATCTTTACCCTCCCCTACTTTTAGACTAGCAAGAAAATTAGAGGAAGAAATTGTGTGCTTATGGTATATGAGGACAAATACTGCAAATTGGCCTTAGCCAAGAATATATTTTCTGATTTTTAGGACTCTGCAAATAGTTTTCATAATGCTGGCAATCATTTAATTTCTCATAAAAGCTTAAAATAATTTCATGTTTCTCCTCAGTTCCAGTTAAAACCCTACTTTTCTAAGTAGTCCTGTAGCAAGCAAAGAAAATGATTCATCATAAGCATAGCAAATGTAAGACAATGTCACAGCAGTGGAGTAACTCATGGATGCCTGAAGAAAACTAAGTACTTGGAACCAGATTTACTTATCATACGTTTATACATTTAATTTTATTATACACAATTGCTATTGTCCTTGAAAGTCATTATCAACTTTAGATTCCTTGAGCTAATTTAGATCTATAAGGCAACTTTTCTGATGCTTTCATTAATCCTCAAGGGATATTTTCTGCTTGTCTAGAAGTTTCAGAATTTCAGGAACCTTTTGTTTTTTAGTAAATACTAATACAGCAATAGAGAAACTAAATAATACAAGTCCTGTATACCTTGTGTCTTTCAGTATAAAACCTCATAGTCTAGCTTTCAGAGAAGGAGCTCAGCAATTAGCATTTCTTCTCCTAGTTCTCAGCAGAAGAGATCATGGCATTTATCTTCTCTACCTGAGTGTCCCTAGCCATAGAAAGAGAGATTCTGTTTATTCCCTTTTCTGCAATCGCAGAGACTAAATTCCAAATAAAGCACAGCATGTGGGTACAGAGTAGGACAAATTATGCATGTGTTTTGTTGCTCAGGGACTTGATTTTTTTTTATATTTGCAGATTGTTTTCTTTTCTTGATCCTTGTTAAAGTAATCTGAATGTTGAAATTTTCCTTTTCTTTTAAAGTACAGAATCTATCAAATCTGCTACTGAATTTGCAGCAGAACTGAAAAATAGCAGATAAGCCATCTAGAAGGCAATGGGTGTAATTTCATTATAGGCAAATACAAATTCTACCACTGAGGTAATGTAATAAAGAAGATACTCCTTTACTAGCCTTAACAAACAACTTTTAATATAACCAAACACTTGATTGTACATTGATTGATTCTCTCCTGTTTATTCAACAACTAGCTTGGTAATGGCATGTAGACTATAATTAAAGCTGGCAAGTATTGTTGTTGTGCAACTAATAAATGTGTTAGCCACAGGAAGCTTTGGAAATGGGGCGGGAAGAATACACCATAAAAACTAGGCATCATGATGATTATTCTGTGCTGTCAAGTTTTGAGCCATCAGTCTTTGATTTGGCCAACTTTTCTTGTGAAGGCAAATTTTGAAAAGCTCAACAATCCAAGAATGAAAGACATTTTCTTCTTTTAGTATTTGAAAGAGAAATTGGGTACAATCATAAATTGTTTTTCTAAATTTTGATTATATAATTTGTTTAATTTTTATTATAGCTCAACTTTAATTGGATTCACAAACTTCTGAATTCTGCTACAGACACTACAAATTCAGTAACAGCAAAAGTAGTAAGTTTCTTGCATTACAAGAGGAGTAAATAAAGGTTTTTATGGATCTATCAGTGTTAACATTTTCTTTTGGATCAGAATTCTGCTTTCAAAGTAAATCTCTTAATTACCTCCACTTGTCATGGCTGAAATCAAATTAAAAGGTGCACTGAAGATACTATTTAGTGCTCCAAGTGCTAAAGGACACTCAGTCCATGGGATCAGACCAGAGCTACCACAAAATAACTCCCATGGAATGACTGTAGTGTGTCACTCTGCAATACCACCACAATTGCCTCAAAACACAAATTGTCTGCAGTCTGCAAGACTTCATCACTGGTTAGCCATCCTCAGAATAATGCACTCTAAACAGAAGTGCAATGCCTTGATAGAGCATCTTCCCATTTGCTGCTTGCCAAAGAGCACCGTAGCTATCTGTTTCTCTGTCTGTATTAGTACAATCATTTCAAGTTCTTGTGTGTATTAATTTGATGCAATAGAGGAAAGTACTTTTTTTTTTTTTTTACTTTGTAAAACTGCTTGAATTATTTCAGACATTTTCAGCTTTTTATCCAAGTCTCTAAGAACATTGCTAAAAATATGATGGGTTTTGTTATATTACAATTCATGGAGTCTTAGTATACTGACCCATATACAGTTTTTTTCACATATTTTACCTCGTTTGATTTGGTATTAAGATTTCTGTTCAATATTTGCATTTTACTGGCACTTAGAAGACATAACTAGAGTTAAGTGTGTTAGCTCCATAAATATGGTGTATAAGTTACCCACTATAGCAAAAAAAAAAAAAGAAATATACCTATCCAACCTGAATCACAGAGATCTCTGCTGAGATGCTTAAGAAATTAAAAACTCCCCTTCCCACCATCCTCTTAGAGTGTCAGAGTCAGGGCTTCCTTTACTCTGCAATACAGCTTTTAGAGGTGGTGCATATGATTTGCCTTTAAGGAAAATGAAAACTTTTTCTTTTGAAGTACTGGTGCTGCCAATTAGTAAATTTTATTGTTGTTGGCCAATGGCTAACTGATTGTAATTCTTTTCAGGAAGTAAAAAGACCTTCTTCTGTCTGAGGGGACTCATATTCATATTCCCCACTTCCCAAGAACAAATCCAAATATTGCATGTATTCCAGCCAGGAAGTAATTTATAAGTGATTCTGGACCATTTCTGTCTTTCAACCTTTCTGGCCAATGTTGAGTTTTTAGTGGTCAGATGCTATGAATGGGTAGGTTTCTGATATCAGTTTTCAACTCAGGTACTTAACATCTAGGTTGGGCCTTTTTGTGAAATATTCGCGGTACCCTTAGTGACATTTGTGGCAGTTTGTAATTAATGTTGAATTATAGAATTTTGTAGTGCATCAAAATGCTGCAAGACTATTTGAAAAGAAGCCAATGTTTGTTCTCAGGTGTACTGGTTTTGGCTGGGATAGAGTTACTTTTCTTCACTGTAGCTAGTATGGGGCTATGTTTTGGATTTCTGCTGAAAACAGTGCTGATAACACAGGGATGGTTTAGTTATTTAATTATTTAGTGCTTACACAGCATCAAAGCCTTTCCTGATTCTCGCCCCACCAGTGAGCAGGCTGGGAGGGGACACAGCCGGGACAGCCGACCCCCACTGACCCAAGGGGTGTCCCAGACCGTAGGACGTCAGGCTCAGCAGATAGAGCTGGGGAAGAAGGAGGAAGGGGGGACGTTGGCAGTGATGGCGTTTGTCTTCCCAAGTCCCCGTTCCATGTGCTGGAGCCCGGCTGTCCTGGAGATGGCTGAACACCTGCCTGCCCGTGGGAAGTGGGGAGTGAATTCCTTGGTTTGCTTTGCTTTTCTTGCACAGCTTTTGCTTTCCCTGTTAAACTGTCTTCATCTCAGCCCATGAGTTTTCTCACTTTTCCTCCTCCGATTCTCTCCCCCACCTGAGCGGGAGGCAGGGAGTGAGCAGCTGTATGGGGCTTAGTTGCTGGGTGGCGTTTCCTTGGTTTGTTTTGCTTGCACGTGCTGCCCTTGCTAGTTTATTAAATTGTCTTTATCTCAACCCACAAGTTTTTGCCCTTTTACCCTTTGGATCCTCTTCCCCATCCAGTTGGGGCAGTGAGCAAGCGGCTATGCGGTGCTGAGCTGCCTACCGGGGCTAAACCACATTAGGTAATTGTGTCCCTTAGCGTTCAGTAAAGAGATTTTCCGTACAATACCCGGCATGACTTTTTTTTTTTTTTTTTTTGAGGACAGCTATCAAGGGAAGCACTAAATTGCAACTGCAGAAACAGATGGTCACATGATGAAAAGTAGTTACGGAAACCTAATATAATACCAAGTACATTTTAAATGTAAATCCTGATTGTGTTAAATAGTGCTGCCAGCTGTTTCAGTCTGCAAACTGCACTTATTGCTGTACCTTGGGAATCAGCAGGTGCTACTTGCTCTGCCAGTATCAAATTATGAACAGGTAGTTTTAAATGGACATTTCGGCTGTCTACAGCTCTGGGACTAGCAATATATGAGGAAATGGAATATGAATACCTGAAGAAGGAAGTGCGCTGATGGAACGTTTTAGTTTACTAAATGAAAAAAAGAAATTGGAGTTCAATTACTTTCCCATTCATCTTTCCCCAACAAGTTGCTATTTTATCTATAAATGCCACAAACACAACTGCCATTTTTCTACAAATACCATAAAAAGAAAATCTGTATTGTCTTAGCCTGATCTAGTTTCCACACATATTTTAACTTATGTTAGTACATCAAGGTGTAGTAAAAAACACACAGGAACTACTCAGAGGCCTGATAGAATATGAATAATGGTATTAGGCCAAACAGGAAAATAAGGGGAAAAAACCACCAGATCCAAAAAACCCACCACATTTTTTTTACTTTGAAGCAGGTATTTGTCATTACAAACTAGCAATTCAGGGAGATTCTAAACAACAGTGTTAAGATCTTTTTCTTTTTACCCTATAAAGTATTATGTCTGGTAATAACACTCTTGTATAGCTCACTTATTTTCTTAGAAATCATGAGGAATTCAACAGAATGTAAGCACAGGTATTCAGAAAGTGAAACTCCTGTCTTAAGGAATGTTACAGAATAGTAATGCACTTGTCAGTCAAGGATAAAATTTCATGTATTTTATCTCTTCAAAAAGAAATAAGGATTTCTTAAAGGTAACCTCTGTCAAATGGAATGTCTCTTTTTTTCCAGGGGAAAAAAAACCTAAAAAGTGTGGCTAAGAACTTTACCATTTCACAACTGGGAGAAAAGAATCCCAGAACACAAACCCAGCCACCTCTTCCTTCTCAGTCATTGTTTAATGAGCTTGCCTAGTGACATAGCAGTTTTGTCTCATTCCTTATGACTTCAGTATTCTTGTCAATCACACTTAAGTACACTACAATAGTGTCAGCTTTTATTTTTAGAACCATCATGCCCTGAAGTTGTGTATGCTCCAAATATTGTATGCAATTCCCTTGTGATGCTGTTCTGAGAATCTAGAATACAGATCAATCTCAGATCTATCTGGAGGTGACATGGAGGTTTTGGTAGTGGAATGTATTTTTACTTATATCTGAGCACTTGTTTATTTGTCTGTTTGTTCTTTCGCGTAAGTAAATATGGAAAAATGAATTTTAGGAGGGATAGAAAGTATTTTTTAATATAGACTGAATTTGATTAAAATAGTTTCAGTTAAAATAAAAATGATAAAAAAAGTCAGTGAACCTTTGCTAAAGAAAATGTTCCCGAAATGTTGAGACAGTGTGAAATGAAAACTTCTGAATTTGAATTAGTATTTTCCTTATAGTAGAAATAATTAAATTAAGAAGAGAAAAAGGGGAAAATGGGAAAGGTTTCACAGCTTTCGGTATGAAACAAAGCACTTCAGTTCAGCAGTGATATATGACATCAAGACAGTACGTGCAAATATGCTTTGTAAAGACTTTTTTTTTTCCCCGTGTTTGTTTCTTCAAGCTCTTGGAAGTACATTTGGTTTGACTAGAAGTATTTTCTGAGATTTGGCCATTACCCTAATAAATCCAATGTTTGCTTAGCTTTACAACCAATAAATTTTCTGCACAATGAAAAAAAAACATTTTCACAACATATATCATAAAGAGCCCGTATTTGGAAACATCATATTCGTTGCTTCTTTGCTTAAAATTAGCCTATGTTTAAATCAAGTCATAGAAGGAAGGATTGCAGAAAAAGAGATTGACTTATTTTCTTCATGCAAAGAACGTCTTTAATGCCATAAAATTAGCAGGAACAACACTTTTCTTTCCTCCTCCTCCCCACACTGCAAACTGTGGCTGTCATCCTCCCTTTGCGTCAGGAGGAGGACTCTCTTCCCCACGGAGCACAACTTCACCACAAGCTATTGGTGCTACGGTTGTCAAGATTCACTGTTAAAAGCTGACACAGCTCCGGCATATCAACTCTTCTAGGAGCACTGAGTGGTTTGATACAAAGGGCTCCTGAAATGTCTTGGTTTTACCCAGCTGATGCCAGATTGGGGAAGTTAATGTTGTTTTACTGGTATAGATAATTTAATCTTATTTCCACTACACGAGTAATTTTTTTGCCAAAAAGACCCAAACCAAAGAAAAAAAAAAAAAAGGACAAAACCAAACCCTCGAACATCTCTTTCTGCATATTTTAGTATGGAGATCTCTGAATTATTGTTTCCTTTCTTTTTTTTTTTTTTTTTGGTACTATTTTTCAAGTGAAAATTTAATTGAAACAAATGCGTTTAAGGCATCTATTCAAGATCAAACATCTTTGTGAACTAAAATATATGCTATGGGTCACAATAAATGCCTTTAAATTGAATGGAAAAGGACCTAGGAATTACCATTTTCATTGACTGATATGATTCCATGACATTATTTTGTCAGAATTTGTAACTAAAACAGTATAATATGTAGGAAACCAAAACAATGTCTCTGCATATTTTTGCAACTTTCTATTTTCAAAGGCACCTTTCAAATATAAGTATCTATTTTCTTTACTTTTTCCTTATTCATTGAAATGTTGACTAGTTTTATCTCTGCTTCTTGTGTTTCATTTTGATGGTTAGATATCTGAGTGACATTTCTATCTAACCAGACCCTTGTCATTTTTATTGTAAATATAATCTAATTAAATACTCACTATTGGAGTCTAATGGTGGTTTTTTCTCCCCTAAGCGAACACTTGAAAGAACCTGTTCTTAATTTTTAATATTTTCTGTGTGTTTTTAAATTATCCTCAGTTTCTCATTCTTCTGTCATTTTTCTTCCTTTCTTCTTCCTCCTACATTGTGAGCAAATTTAGTATAAAAGCTGAAATGGAACACTTTTATAAAATACTGTTACCATAGCAGCAAAAAGTAATTTCAGTTTATCACCTACAGTAAAAATAAAAGGTGAGTTATGCAGAATTCTTATCAACTACAGAGAAGGTAATCAGACAAAATCAATCTGCATCAGTAATGAAAGAACTACTCACACAAAGACAAATCTATAGTGGTGAAGAAACCATCCTGTTATTTCTTGGGAAACTAGAAGCTGCTTGAAATAGTAGTGAAGGTACCGCAGAGCTTACAGATAGAACGTTCTTATTTGTAATATCTGGTATTTCCAAAAAAAGTTTGTTGATGCTTTCTTGTATTCATCAGTTGTATAATGAAGTACGGCTTTCTTGCTGATGTAGCACCTCAGGAGGAGTATCATATTTGTTATGTACTAATTTATCTATCAAGATATTGAAAGGTTATTTTTTGCATGTTTTTGCTAGTTAACATGTATAACATCAGTGACAGGAGACATATTTGGAACAAAGCACCCTAACAGTTTTTGGTTTTAATATATTCTAACAAATTTCTATTCTGCTTACAGAGTTCATTTCTAAAATTCAAGTATTAAATTCCAGCCTAGAGTTATTATCCAAACAAGGATAAGTAATAAGACATTACTAGACAAGTGGAGGTACATTTTGAGTGCCAGGTGAATTAATATAGGCTTATAAACGCACAAGACACTTGCTGTGAAAAATAATACATATTTCATCCATCCCTTCTTGAAGTTTCTACCAGGACAGTGACATGGAAACTGTAATACGACTTTAGTGGTCAAAGAGACTCCATATAGAGGGGATACTTTAAACGATTGCTGGTTTTGCAAGGAATCACTGGATTTTATCTGGTTTTGCCAATTCAGAAATTTGAGGGTGCATGAATTACTGTGTCACATTCCTTGTGTATAGACTTCCAGTCTTTGATGATCTGTGGAGAGTGAATCAGGCCCCAGTCTTGTCCTTAAGAAGTTTTAAAACAGATGTGTGGTGACTGAATACACGTTGTTCAGAGCTGCATACATATGTGTTTGCTATATAAAGCAGAAACAAAACCATGCATGAAATTCTGTTCATAGTTGACGAATGTTCGATCAAAGTAGATTTAATTATTCAGTACCTTTTGGCTGGCGTTTCTTGTAGAGGTGATGGGTTGGGTAATTATCCTCTTCGGGACCGTTAGAAAAATGATTATTCAGGTCATCATGAATTTGCTTTCCAAACACCACACATTTTAATTTGGAACTTTCAACTGCTATTAAATTATTACTTTTCCCTATGACTTGGCACTGAGGAAGATCCGCTGCTAAATAAGGATTGCCTGAATTTAAGGACAGGTCTTACAAGAAGATGTAATAAAAAAATTCAGTTTCCACTACTTCCATTCTACTGGGTTGGGGCTTTTTTTGGTATTTTATCTTGTTTTGGATTGGTCTCAAAAACAGAATCATAGCAAGTAGTGGTTAAAAAAACCCTCTGGGATCAAACAGTCTGGCTGATTTCCAATATCCTTATCATATAATCCCATCCACATTTTCATCCACCTCCAACTTAGAATAAGATAAGCTGTTAGCTCTTGATTCTTCTCCCCTCTCCCCTTCACATTTATTTTACAAACTTGTTTTCACTCAAAAAAATAAAAAGAAAAAAAAAGAAAAAAAAAAAGAAAAGAAATCACAGAAACTGATTTCTACCAGCAATGTAAATCTTGCCTGATAGGCAAAGTTAGTAGGGACAAGTAATTTCAACTACATAACAATAAATCCACAACAATCTCATTACAGGAAAGAGAGTTGATATATCTATCTTAAAGTTTCTTTCCTCATGGAATGATGTTTTTGTAATTTTCTAAAAGTGTACAAATAAAAAAAATAAAAATTAAAATACAGTAATGTAATGATAATGAAACCAGCGAATTCTCTCTTCCTTCCAACTGCTAGGACTCCTTTAAATAATAATAAAAAAAAATTACACGTCTGACCTTGTTTCTTTTGAAGACTTATTTCAGATTTTTTTTTTTTTTCTGGTGCAACCATCCTTTAAATTGCTAAATATGAGCTTTAAAAAAAAAAGAAACCAAAAATACACTGCCCATCCATTCTGTTCTCTGCCATTTTTACATCCTTTCTCCCTTTCATCTTCAGATCCACTGACTAAATCTTTGCCCTGACTTTTTCTGTACTGAAACTCTCTTTCATATCCTCTCTCATCTGACATCTACTCTCTTGGGCTATCATCCATCTCAGCCTGTGAGACATTTCTTTCTGGATGGTTCACTGTCAGCTCAATGTGCTAGAGACAGAAGTGCCCATTACTTTTCCCATCTTTTTTGTATATATCTTATGCCTGGAAATTATAGAATCTCTTTCTATTCCAGCTTCCCTGCATTAGATAAAACCTAGCAACTATTTCTTAATTACATTTAAGTATGAAAAAAAAATCTCAGTAAGAGAAAAATAAAACCAAGATATTTTTCTATATGCTGACATTTTCTGATACTCAGTATAGTGCTCTAGAAAACCCTTCAGGCATTCCAAAATGGAGATTACTAAATTTTTCTTGGCCGTCTTACCCACATTTCCTGGAATCTCTGACTCATCTCTCATTTCTGTAGGTAGCTCCTCAATCTTACATTTAAAGTTCTTCACAGTTTCATTGTGTTTTCATAACAGATTTTTCCTTCACTATTTTACTGTTTTCTATGTAAACAAAACATAAATTCTGATTTTTTGGCCTGCTTTTCTAAACTGACCAAATGTGTTTCCAGAGTATTATACTAAGCTTTCCATTGTTATACAATAGCTGAAAAGCGGTTGACTGGTCTTCCAACATACTTCCAAGGATTAAGAGTTTAAACTGGTTGATATTTATGAATTCTAATTGAACCCCGTTATCTGATATTATTATAGTCCTTTTTTTCTACTTAAACTATGTTGGACTGAATTTTACAACATGCTGTTAATCTACATTTCAAAAAAGTGAGAGCTTTGTTTTTATTAATCTTTTCATATTTTATTATAATCACTAATTTATAGCTACCACAGATCTCTGGTACTGCAGTGTAGTAATACATGACAAGACTTCTAATAGTTTCTGTTTCAGAAAAGTCCTTTACTTCAAAGGAAAATCCAAATAGTGTTTGTGACGATTTTTTTTTTTTTTTATATTTAACTAACTGGGAAAATACTGTAGCAGATGTACTTCATCAACATAAGGTATTGAGTGTTACAGCAAATGAATTTGTCTTTCACCATCTTTCAAACTGATTTCTTGCAAAACACTTTCTATTCCTGGAACGTTATCATCATCTTTCTTACTGAACTGATATTACAATAACATGATTCAACACTATTAAGGTATAACATAGCTATTGTAAGTTTTAAAATTCGACATCACACCACAAATGTGCAGAGCTGGCTTTTTTCTTGTACCTCAGGTATATCCATTAGGCTGGACTAAGTTAGGCTTCCAAGTAACTTTCAACATTTCTTTGTGGGCTTGAATTTGTGTGTACAGCCTAATTTTTTTTTTATTATTATTAATTTATTTTTTGACAGCAGCTGAATATGCAGAGCTATTTTTTCAGAAATCATTATATGTCTGGTAATAAGGAGTAGTGGTTGATTATTTTTACTGTGGCAGTTCACTCCCCCCAGCAGGAAACAAAACTTCCCCAGGCCAAGGAGAAGAGAAAAAAAACCCAAACCCTAGAGACTGCAGGTTGGAAGTTGAACTGGCCAGTGGAGCTGTGCCAGGTGCACTGAGGTGACTGTCTCGGCCAAGAGGGGTTAATGACCACAGTGGGATTCGACAGGGGTAGAGCCGGGGTCCCGCCGGAGGACATTCTGGGGATCGGTCCTGCTGGGAGCAGCGGGTCTGCGGTCGGGGACTCCCCCTCGGGCCGGCACCCACCGAGGTCACTCCTGAGGGAGAGAAGAGCCCTCGGCTTGTAGGGGAGGGATACGCGCGGTTTGAGCCATCCCTTTGCATCGCAAGGATTCTTAAGTCGCCTGGGCAGTACTAATTCCTCTTACGCCATCGTGCCTGGGGTTCACTAATGTTATCGGAGTTCTCACTAACTTTATTGAAGATTAAATCTGACTTTTAACACCTGTTGGATTTGATTGTGCCTGCCTCTGTAACAGTTACTTAGAAAATCTTCGCATGAAATGGAAATAGTCTTTTTAAAAATCTCATTCTTTTAGATTATTTTTTACAGATATTTACATTAAGGTAGTACATCAAATTTTCCAGTTCCATGTGCATCTTGACTACAGATACCCTGGCCATTTATGGAATGGGCAGATTGTTAGCAGAAATACAACACTAATAAGCTTTAAATGCCCCAATCTGAAAAACACATCTGTCACCTGGGAAAGGAATTTGAATGAGAGGCCTTACTCTTGGAAACCCAGCCATCCCATGGAATATAAGGATATAATGAATTATAGACTTTTTCTGAAGCAAGAGACACTTGTTTCTTCCCTGGTGAGCGTAACCAACAATGATGAAGTCTCAAAGGTGTTATGAGATGATACTACTGGATACTACTGGATGATACAGCTGGTGTTAGGAGATGATACTACTCCATCCTACACTACAGTTAAGCTTGAATTCTGCTACATAAACTGCTGTAGCTCTAAAAGATCATTTGAAAATCAAAGATACATGCTGAATTTTCTGTGCAAGTACAGCTAAGTTCTTCTCCTTATCCCCAACATTCATATGCTGTGTAAACATATGCAGTGCCTTCAAGCCCCAAATCTCCCCTTCTTTAAAGGGCATTTATGATATTGTTTCTCTATTGACTTTTTTAGGAGTACCCGTTCCTGGTGTTGTAAGTAGATATTAATCTTTAAAATTTGAAAATTCTTTGAGAGCCTTGCATGACAGCTATGGAAACCCTGTGCTTGCACAATCAGTATTCTTCTGATAAAACTTGGTGCAAATCAGTCCATGTCCTAAGTATTCTCGTGTATACATGACAGTCTGAATTGCAAGATATTTTCTTATCACTTTATACCTGAGAAACAACACAGAGACAGTAAAAGGGCAATTTTAACACTGTTTTTTTTTGGCTAGGAAACAGAAGCCAGGCTCTGAGAAAGTGTTTTAGTGATAACTGATCCTTTCGAATGCTGTCATTATTACATAGTTATAAAACCAAATTACTGACAAGAAACTTTTCATGTATTTACTGGGAATATGCTTCCGATTCTGAAGCCACTGGTTCACTCATACTTCTTACTTCATATTTGAATTCCCAGAAATGGTTACACCCATGCTTTTTACTTAAAGCAGTAGCATGACCAATTATATATAACACTGGGTAGTAAGAATTACCTTATTCTGCCTACATTGGTCATTGATATCTCCATTATCTCTTATGTTGTCTACATCCTTATGTATTTCCTTGATAAAGAATAGAAAAAAATCCTTTCTAAATCTCACTCATCTGACCTACTTTCAGCTTTCAAGTCATGAGAAGTATCTATGTTGTAAATACAAACTAAAAATTCCCTTCATTGTTTAACAGTTAAGTTTAGATGTGGGTATGTATTATTATATTTACTAAAAATACTGGCTTCTTGGCATTTCAGCTTATTTTCTTTTTTCTGTTGTTCACATAAATCTTGATTTATGTCTTTGTAACTGTGTCAAAATTTTGTAACTTTACAGCACTGATATTGTTTTTGCTAGATAATGACATAACACCTGGGTTATAGTTGTAGATTCCTTACTACTACTTGCATAAGCACAACAAAATAATTTAATCTGTGTTTGGTCCTTTTTCTATGCTTTATTTTTCAACAGTATTTAGACTTGAACAATAGTACAGGGAGGCATCCTTTGTGAGGTTAAAATACCTAATACACATATTTGCAGCATACTTTTAAACTAGTACTGAATACAAACAGTAATAGTAAATAAATCACTGCAGAGATGTTATTCAACTATAATTTGAACTTTATGATAATTTAAAACGTTTTAGAAAAGCATATGTAACAACATTGAAAACTGAAGTAATTTCTAACACAGCATTGTAGCTAATTTCTCCATGCAATTACCTTCATATCCAGAAGCCAGCAGATATAATTATATGTGAAATTATAATTATGATTTTTGTATATTTCATGATTTTTTTTCTATTACAAAAACTATTGTTGTTACCATTTTTATTGTTATTGTTATTTCTTGACACTCATCTGTAGATAACAAGAATTTAACAAAACACTGTAACTATTTTTTTTTAATGAGTACAAACAGAATGTTATGCTTAAGAAACAGTTTCAACTTAAATACTTAGAGGTTTTACCACTGACAACAATGACCATGGAATTCAGAATTTAGATCCTTGGATGAATTCTTCTGATTGCAAATCTTAGTGTCAAAGAGAAAAGCTATAGAATCATAGAATTAATCACAGAACAGTTTGGTCTGGAAGAGCCCTTCTGAGATGATCTGGTCCATCCCCTCCCTATGGGCAGAGACATCTATTACTAGATCAGGTTGCTCGAAGACCTCTCCAACCTGACCTTCAACACCTCCAGGGATGAGGCATCCCCAGCTTCTTGGGGCAACCTGTTCCAGTATCTCACCACCCTCATCATAAAAATGTCTTCCTTATGTCCAAACTACACCAACCCTGTTTCAGATGAAACCATTGCCCCTTCTGTCTCTACAGGCCTTAGTAAAAAGTCTCTTTCCATCTTTCTTATAAGCCTTAAGTCTTGAGAGGCTGCAAAAAGGTCTCCCTGGGGCCTCCTCTTCTCTAGACTGAATGACCCCAGGAGGAGCGTCTGGCGAGCAGCCCTGCGGGAAGGGACCTGGGGGTGCTGGTGGGCAGCAGCTCAGTACGAGGCCGCAGTGTGCCG
>JANZLQ010000060.1:13659177-13669836 GCA_026212715.1 Elanus axillaris
GGTGGGGGGAGGAAAAAGAAAAGAAAGGGGGGGAAAAAAAACAAACCCAAACCTGTATCTTTTGTTCTAGAAGATGATAAAAACTGCAGTACTGAGCACTGACAGTAATTGTCTGTCTCCAGCGTACTGCATGAGAAATGAATTATATGATCTTGTGACAACTGGCTTTCAATGTGGCTGGAAGGTAGCATTAAATGCTGTAGGATTTCAGAGGAGTTTAACAGTTGCTCAGCTGCAATGCAGGTAATTTAAATGAATTATCCCACTTCCAATATGCAGCGTATAGGCATGCGCCTTCATATGAACTGGCCAAGGTTATAGTGTCATGCAGTGTATCATTTCATAATCCAAATCTGTTACAGGACACACTGAATGTAATTTGTATTGTACAGATTTTTAGGAGCTTACATAGATTATGATCGCCAGGGTACTCTGGTCCTCCCTTAGCAAAGCATTTCCACATTCTATAAAACAGGTCCCTCTCCCTGTTCAGCCAGTCCACGCTGTCTCTCAGCCAGACATGTCTGGCTAAGATATGTGTATTACTCTGCACATGCATAGAAGTAAACATGATGAATACACCTGAGGGTTTGTTTATGCTGTGTGTGCAAGATGGTGTTTTTCCATATTTTGTTTTTACATTTTCATATTATGGGGCAGTAAGTTTCAGATCATATCACTTTCCACAAATAAAGCTATTAATAAACTGTCTTCTCCCCGTACTCTCCACAGATTATCCTTGGCATTACAGGTCATTTGGGTGTATTCCAATTTACAGGGAAAAAAATGTTATTACCCAATGACTAAACACAGTGATAATAAAATTAAATCAAAAAATATAAACAGCCAAGATATTAGCCCATTCTTGGGAAACTGGAAAGGAATAGTTGGAAGTGTTAAAACCTGCCATTTATAACAGGAAGAAAAAACATCTTTAATATCAGTGTTACCACATTTCTGTAAATAAAATGATTTTGTATAAGCAGCACTGGAAAATGGAAAAAAAAATATAACTATTCCTTTCCCTTATATATGATAAATTCATATATATTTTTGTTATCTTTAACCTCAGAGTTTCATTAAGCTCATAGTTATATCAATAATGTGTAAGGAAATAAGCTACTAAAGAAAATTGTTTTGTGACTTGTAATTGTTTCTGTATTGCTGACATATCAAAATCCCACTGAGAACTGACCTTCAAGAAAAGGAACTGCTCTGCAGCAATTTATCTAATTTCCACAAAGGGTAGGGTGTCCCCAAAAACTTGTCTTTTGAATGTAGCATTCATATAAAGGCACCTTGCCTAACAATCCCTTTATTAGGCTAATCAATGAACTGAAGTTAGTATGAGAAATTCCCTGTCTACCTTTAACATTCTTGTTATTTAAAATATTGCTGCTAACAGGCACTGACCAGAAAGTATCTTACAAAGCTTGTAAATGGGGGAAATATGCTCTTCTTCTTCTTAAATCTATGCCTGGAAGACTGAATTTTTTTGTATCAGTGCTAACTCTCTTTCGGTCAGGTATTACAGTGGGTGATGTGAGATGTCACACCCAGTTCCATCAGTCATGTCAAGAGATGGGTTTGTCACATAACTGAATGAAACAGCAAGACAGAACAAATTACAGAAAAGAAAATGACGAATGTTGATCTGCCGTGGAAAGGCACCTCAGGCTATAACAAAAATAGACTTTGTTGTGTGCCACTGGCAATGAATACTGCAGAGTTCATTGTTTGTGGGAAGGATTTTGCTGATGATAAAACCAAACTGAACACAGATCTCTCTGCAGAGCCTTGAAGGCACTTGAGGCAACTTTACTGGAACAGGCTGCAGTCCAAAAAAGGAGGACAAAACTTATCTATGAGCAGCATCCAGCTAAGCAAAGTCTTTAAATTGCTATGTTTTCTTCACCATTGCCATCATTTTAACCTTGACCAATTGTAGCGTGGATGGAAATACCAGAAAACGGAGTCCTTATTGTTATTGCTATAACTTCTATTCCAGCTCAGAGTATATCTGCATAACATAGGGATGCTGTTTGCCAGTGAGTTGCCTCGTCCACAATAGTACACCACGTGGAAGCTGTAGCAGTGATAGCAATGGTGTAACCACTTTTTTGTGTTGTGTTTTTTGCTGTTTTCAATTACTCGGCAAGAGGTAGACTTGGAATTTACTCGGTCTCACATCCTGTCTCCAATGGTAATTCATATAGCATGGTTGGAGGAAACAGTAACCTTTCCACAAAAAATATGCATAAATGTCATCTGATATATGTGATTAGGTCTTGTCTAATGACTATGGATTGGTTAAATCTGGACTATCTGATGACCTCCAAGTTTTTTTCAACAATAACAGCACAAACCTGGATATTCTTTTATACAGATAAACACCCAGTTCCTTTTAGAAACTCAGTACATTCTTGGCTTCTGCACCTTCCTGCAGCATGTCACACTGTCTAATCCAGCATGCTTTGTGCCAGCGTGTTTTACTTTAGTTTTTAATTGCTACCTCACGGGTTTTCAGAACAAACAAATTGCACGTATAACCAAGTAGATAAATATCCCTGATCTGCATGAAAAATCTGCCTGATTTTTTGTCTTGTTTTGATAAGTCTTTACATTATGATAGTTTATACACACTACTGTTGGTGTTAGAACATTAAAAGTCACCAACTGGTGATATGAGGGATACATTAGCTGTTTGTCAGTTACAAGGAGAATCCAGAACAATTTAAAAAAAGTGCATTTGTACAGATGTATAATTGTGACATTGCTGGAGCAGTTAAATATATCCCCCAATGGATATTACTGCTCTTCAGTTAGAATTTGAGGGCTCCTAAGCTCTCACACTAAAGGTGATTTGTTAAAATCCAATTTACTTTCAAAGAAAGGGGTATCAGTGCTAAAATCCTGAAATACAGTTTTGATCATTTACCAGCTCACCAAAGAAGGTTTTTTTTGTAGCATGTCATTAAAGATTATGCATGTCCTGCTCTGGGGCACTGCATAAAAAAATAAGAAAGTGCTGAAGGTTGCAAGGCTTATAGGATAACATTCAAGGGTTTGGTAGGACAAACAAAAGGGCAGTCTGTTGCAGTCTCATTTTTATTGCTGTTAGGAAATGACCATAGCAAATTATCTTCAGACCTTTCTTGTTGTCTCAAACACAGGTAGTTGTTTTTTTTCCAAAAGGCACGTCAGAAGCAAAGTAAATATAAATGTATATGCTAGTGCTCTAGTTCAGACCAGGAGGACACTCTTGAAGCACATATTGCAATGATGCTTTTGAATGTGCTGTGCTTCCCATTGCAGGATATCTTTGAGTACAAGCATCATGGTTATTCAGGAACTAGCAGTGAACCAGGGAACTAAGTTACTTACTACTGTAGATAAACCAATACACATACTGATAATTCATTGCAATAGAAATAATTTAATTTAATACAAAGGGTGAAGAAACGTCTGAAGTAACTTTCATATAAATAATAATAATAAAAAAAAACACCACCACAAATTCCTTTTTTCCTGTAGGTGAAATAGCAGATAGAGCAATACATTTGCAAGAATCTAGATGGGGCAACTTTTTTCATTTCCTTAAGTAGGTGTCATCACTTGCTTTTTTAAAAGTGCTTTTCCTTACCCTTATAGCATTCATTTTAAAAGGAAAGCAAACAAAACTCTACTAAGAGATTGTTCTGGTGAAGATTCTGCAATTTACTCTGGCACGCCCATAGAATTGAAGACATGAAAGAACAACACAATATAAGGATAAGTAGGGCTTTTGTGTGGTGTTTGGTTGGTAAACAGCTGAACCCAGCTGTGCCTACATAATTCCATCACGTCCCCTACACTGTCTAAAGAGAGAAAGCACAGCAAACTGACCAGCTATATAGATTGTTATTTTAATCTCTCCTTTGAAAGAATACAGATGTCAGGTAAAACCTTGGATTTCCTAATTTTTATGAGTACTTAATTACATGATAAATTTGACCAATTTTTAATTAATACCTAGAGTGTCCAAAGCGATTGCTGTCAGGACCCTGAAGGCACTTCCCTAGACCTCTCAAATCTAGGGATTTAGCTGTCTGGGTTCAAGGACAGCTCTGATGGGGTGCAACTGTGTAGCCTTGAATAAGACAGCTGTGGGGGGAACACAAATCTGTAAGAAAAAGTTTTAGAAGGAGCCTTGCTGAGGGCCCATATAATAAACACATTTGCTAAGAAAATTATTGATAATACCATTACTTGTTCAAGTGTGCATTCTTCTCTAAATATCAGATGTATTTTGACTATAGATCTTTATAATGATATAATTTTATTACAAGATAAGAGTAAAAATCTTGTAATAATAGGGTAATTCTTATTGCTTTCTTATTAGAGTATTCTCCTGGTTAACATGTACTTGCAGTTTATATCTGTTCTAATCTGTTCTAATTTTATTACAAAATAAGAGTAAAAATCTTGTCATAATAGGATTAATCTTACTGTTTTCTTATTATAGTTTTAGCTTAGTTAACATGTGCTTGTAGTTTAATGTATCATGCCATAGCACACTTGTTTTGGTAGTACTGTTTAGCTTAGAAGCTAATCTTGTGAACAGCACTGATCGGAGTTTTGCACTGAAAGACTGGTTTATTACGAGACCGCTGTCAGACTCAGTTCCCTGAAAAACACATACACAGCCAATACACCTCTTTGGAGCTTAATTAAAATATAGGTCTTCTTTCTGTCCTTGTTTGTAATTAATTTCCTCATTTTTATCATGTTTTCCCACCTTCTTTCTAGTATGTGACAGTGATTTATGACCAGCCTGTAGATGAGCTAATGCTCCATGCAACATGAGTCACCTAACAGGTCATTTCTTCAGGCAGTGAACACCTGACCTACATTTTCAAGGAACCAGACAGGTCAACTTATTATCCTATTATTCTCTGCATACTTGGATAGTAGCTAAGCAGCTACCATAAGGAATCCAACTCTAGACACCTAACCAATCCCTGTCATATTTTATAGTGATCATAGTTTCTTAACATAGTTTCAGCTTTAAGTAATCTTGGCAGCTGGTGGGTTACACTTCATGTGATGATAAATACATTATTTATGTGATTCTACTTTCTACAGGTTGGAGTAACTGACTTGTAATTTTCTTACTGAATATTTTAACAATGTGGCTAGAGAATTATGAAATAGGATCAGTATTTCCTTTCCAGAAAGTGTTTAAAGAAAACAAATCTCTTGTTTGCTATATAATCCCTTCTAACCAGCAATATTTTCAGATTTATCACTGTCACATTATATAAACAGTATCTGGTTACCTAAGAGGTACCTGTAATGCAGGTCCGAGAGTCAGGAATCTTTGCTCTAAACCTGAATCCATCATTGATTTTCTGTGTGACTTTCAGGTTTATCTAAGTATTATAAATTGTAAGAATGACTCACATTGTGAGTGTGAATATTACTGAAATACTCTGTAAATATAATGCTGTATTAAGTAAAATATTTCTGAACAGAAATCTAATGAATGTTATGTGCCTTTGTCTTCAAACATTTTCATTTCCAGACTCAGTGGTAATGATGGCAAAAAACCACAACTGGCTTTCCAAACTTTAGTTCTTTAGGACTTCCCAGACTTAAGATGGAAATTACTCTGTTTCTTTGCTTCTACTGTGTATTTAATATTTGTCCTAAGATTTGCCTTTACAGCATTTCTTTAAAGCATCCTCTTCATTACAGTATTCAGAATGTGAAAATGTTTGAGACATATTTCATAGTGAGAAATATTCTGTGTATCTAGAAATGAATAGTGCTACCACTGACACAGTAGGGCTCATTTAAACTTATTGCAAAGGAAATGCAGTCGTAGCTTAATTACTTTTTGTTTATCTTATAATTTAATGAAGATATTTTCATATGTGTAATCTCTACTTATTTGAAAAATAATAGTCTCAAGATTTAACAAGACTGTGTGTTGTACATACTTATGAGAAGTACATGTTACCATTTGCACTGAGGCCCTTCTCCAGAAATTACATTTTATTGCTTTTATCTTCTCTGATGCAGATTTTCCGAGGATTTGATTTCAAAGAGACTTCTACTGTTGTGATGTGTGGGGTTGCATGTATGAAAAAACAGAAATAAGAAAAAAAGATTCTACTGTTATTAAGTTCAGGAGTTTCTTCATAGTCTCATCTCTCTGCTCTGTTTCCCATGTGTGTATACATGTAAGTAATAATTAATTTACGTAAGTTTCTGGAAACTTCCTCCTAGACAAATGAGAAAAGTATCATGCAGGAGGTGTCAGCTGGAGGTGCAAGTGATATGAAGGGGAAACATTGATTCAAAGGCCCCCAGAATATAAAAATTTTGATGAAATAGTACTAAATCTTACTAAAAATATTCAAATCCAGCAAAGTATGCATATGGATGCAATATACCAAAGGCCTTCCTGGACAAAGTCTAGATAGCCAATAACAGGAGATACTGATACATGATTTAATGCAATTTGATACATAGGCTGATACTGCAATTTTTTTTGTTGAAAAAACGCTTACAGCCAATAAAATATTGATCGAAGTACCCCATCCACAAGAGCATACACGTATACTCAGTATCACTGACTGACTGGTATCGGAGCTAACACCAAGACAAATCAATACAGCTATTTCCAACCTTCAGTCCTTCCTTTTCTGAATTGCTGTAAACACTATATTTATTTAGTTTACAGGAATATGTTTTATTCAATAAGTAGTGTCTGAACTGGTGTTGAAACATTTTTCATTCAGTAGCCATATCCATCTCAAAAGCATTTTGAAGCCTTTTCTAAGCAAAGCACTATATATTTTTAAGTCTCTGAAGGAGTAACGCTGTATCCATCAACCAATCATTCCAAATGCCAGTTTTGGCAAAGCTTGTTTTGAAAATGTTGTTTACAGATGTCAAATAAGAAAATATGGGGGTAGTTGTCAAAATCTAGGAAATTATATAAAACACACACTTATCTGTACTGCTGGATATCAAGACATGATTTCATCTTAGTGATTAAGGGAAAATACAGTTTATTTGGCTAGAAACTGAGAATAACATATATGCTTAGGAAATACAGATGAAGTGCATATTTTAAAATACCTTTCCAAGAAGACTGATGCATTACAAGACACTAAATTAGTGATGGTTACTAAAGGTGCAAAAATACTCAACTGATGAACATGGCTTTCCCTAAGAAAAGTTGTATTTCTATTTGTCTACTGATTTACTGTAGATTTTGTTGTTGCTGTCGGACTTTTTCATGAGAAATAGCAAGGAAAATATAAGAAAAAAAGGGAAGAAAGGTAGTTTTGGTGTGTTTGTTTCTTGTGAAATTTTTCATGGAAGATATTTACTATTGCCTACTGATACCAAGTGTCTTTAAGTACTTGAATAATGGGATCTCACTAGCTTTCACATCTCCTTTAATAGACTTAGTTAGACATAGATCCACTGTTTTCCTGCTGTCTTCACAAGCGAGGTGAAAGTGTGAGCAAAAGTTATGTGCCAAAGGGGTACATGAAGACCATCCTCTTCACTTTGTAATCAACACACTCTTCTATCTCAAGTATCCTGACTATCCGCAGAACAGAGATGCTCAATATCCTCCTTGCAAACATCGTTGTCATACATCAAACAAAGAAAAAAGTAACTTTGCTTGACTAAATGAACTGCAAAAGCAAATATGTAGACTACAGATGGCTGTTTCTATAAAACTAGTAAATCATACAATAGCTAGTTACCTCTACTGTCCCAAGTGACATTACAGTTACCTTGGTCTTTCCACTAAGGGTAAGGGGATAGCTAATATGAATAAATATGAAATTTCATAACAAATAATTGCTTAAGAGAGGGTCTTTGTACAGTGATTGATAGATAAGGATAAAATATTTAAATGGAGCTATGCAGTTTTAATAAAAACCAGCTGATATGGGATGTTCCCTCTGTAATGTGATTAATGGAGACACACAGCAGTAAACTTTCCAAGTGGTGCACAGGGACTTAAGCTGTGTGACTCATTAATGACAGTGACAGTTGAGCAGCTAGATCACTGTGTACCACTTTGAAATGTAATTTTGGTTCAGTAATGGTTTACATGTTATTTGAAATTGTTTTAAGAATTAAGCACTTGAAAGGAAACATTTTAAGCAAACATGGTGCTTCAAAACAGTAGTTGAAATTTTCAAGCTTGCATATCAATAATTATTTTCCTATATTCATGTTCTCATTCTAAAATAAAAAAAGTCAAGATTGCTGGACACCTTCATATGAAGTCAGTACAAACTACATTCTCAGCAGAATTGATAACAAAATAGTATTTTCCTTCCTCCAAATTCTGGTTTTGCAGGAAAATGTTTGACCTAACTGAGGATGTGTGGAATATAAAATACACAGAATGAAGAACGTCATGAGA
The DNA here is from genome assembly GCA_026212715.1 of Elanus axillaris. NCBI lineage: Eukaryota > Metazoa > Chordata > Aves > Accipitriformes > Accipitridae > Elanus > Elanus axillaris. The sequence goes on from JANZLQ010000060.1 coordinate 13,667,618, forward strand.
TCTCGTCTCCTGTCCCCTCCCCTGCTAACTCCTCTCTTATTGCTTTTCAGGTGTTATGCTTTGGAATATTTCCATTCTGAATGGACCACTTAGTGAGCATCCAAGTGGAAAAAGACAATTGAATAGTGAGAAGCTTTTTTAGTTTCATGCAATGTGCATGGATGTAGTGATACTGACTGGAAGCCAGTTGCTCATGGAGGACATAGTGCTCCATATAACTGGTAACCTGACCAGGCACAGGCCTGTGCTGTACTGCTCACATCCCTTAGCTGCAGAATGCACTTGGCCATCTCCTTGTAACAGGAGCCTGCAGGCAGGTCCCGCTTGGTACCAGCTATTAAGCCACCTGTGTGTCCTTGCCTTTATCTAACAGTGCAGCAATAAATTCTCATTTTAACGTGAACATCCTTTCTATCTGGCAGTCAAAATGATGAGTAGAATTGTCCTCTTTTAAGAAATCTTGTGAGAGCTCAAAAGACGAAAATGTCAAGTAACCTTTCCACAAGTGTGCTGCATCCTGACTGGCAGCCCTTCAAGACTGCACAAACTGTTGTTCCCAGCATGTGAAGGGATGTAAAATTATCAATACTAACCTCTTTCTTTATAATTTTTGCTCCAGTAAGTGAATTTTTATAGAATCAAAGAATGGTTTGTGTTGGAAGGGACCTTTAAAGGTCATCCAGTGCAACCCCCCGGCAGTGAGCAGCGACATCTTCCACTAGACCAGGTTGCTCAAAGCCCTGTCCAACCTGACCTTGAATGTTTCCAAGGATGGGGCATCCGTAACTTCTCTGGGCAACCTTTGCCAGTGTTTCACCACCCGCATTATAAAAAATTTCTTCCTTATATCTAGTCTGAATCTACCCTCTTTTAGATTAAAACCATTACCCCTTGTCCTGTCACTAGAGGCCCTAAATGTCTGTCTAAAATGTCTGTCCCCATCTTTCTTATAAGCTCCCTTTGAGTATTGAAAGGCCACAATAAGGTCTCCCCAGAGCTTTCTCTTCTCCAGTCTGAACAATGCCAACTCTCTCAACCTGTCCTCACAGGAGAAGTGTTCCAGCCCTCTGATCATTTTTGTGGCCCTCCTCTGGACCTGCTCTAACAGGTCCATGTTTTTTCCATGCTGAGGACTCCAGAGCTGGACACAGAACTGCAGGTGGGGTCTCATGAGAGCACAGGGGAAGAATAACCTCCCTCAACCTGCTGGCCACATTTCTTTTGATGCAGGCAGAATATGATTGGCTTTCTGGGCTGCAAACACACATTGCTGGCTCAAGTCCAGCTTTTCATCCACCAGTACCCCCAAGTACTTCTGTGCAGGGCTGCTCTCAATCCCTTTATCCCATAGCCTGTATTGATACAGGGGGTTGCCTGAACCCTGGTGCAGGATCTTGCATTTGGCCTTGCTGAACCTCATGAAGTTCACACAGGCCCACTTCTCAAGCTTGTCCAGGTCATCTGGATGACATCCCGTCCCTCAGGTATGTCAACTGCACCACTCAGCTTCATGTCATCTGCAAACTTGCTGAGGGTGCACTCAATCCCACTATGTCATTGACGAAGGTATTAAACGGTACTGGTCCCAATACAGACCCTTGAGGTACACCACTCATCACTGATCTCCATCTGGACATTGAGCCATTGACCATTACCCTCTGGATTTGACCATCCAGCTAATTCCTCATCCACCAAACAGTCCATCCATCAAATCTGTTTGTCTCCAATTTAGAGAGAAGAATGTTGGGGAGGACCATGTCAAAGGCCTTACAGAAATCCAGATGACATCCATAGATCTTCCCTTGTCCATTGATGTAGTCACTCCATCATAGAAGGCCACTAGGTTGGTCAGGCAAGACTTGCTCTTGATGAAGCCGTGCTGGCTGTCTCATATCACCTCCCTGCCCTCCATGTGCCTTAGCACAGCTTCTAGGAAGATCTGTTCCAGCCTCCAGCCTCCATGAGGCTGAGCGTTCGGTAGTTCCCAGGGTCCTCCTTCCTACCCTTTTTAAAGATGGGTGCAGTGTTTTCCTTTTTCCAGTTACCAGGGACTTCACGTGACTGCAATGGCTGTGCCAGTATCATGGAGAGTGGCTTGGCAACTATATTGGCCAGTTCCCTCAGGATTCTGGGATGCATCTCGTCAGATCCCATAGGCTTATGTTTGTTCAGGTTCTTCAGGTGGTCACGGATCAGATCTTCTCTTATAGTGGGAGGGA
>JANZLQ010000060.1:13681284-13695284 GCA_026212715.1 Elanus axillaris
CTAGGGAGGTGGTCGATGCCCCCAGCCTGTCAGTGCTTCAGAGGCATTTGGACAATGCCCTTAACTACAGGCTGTAAGTTTTGACAGACTTATGCCTTACAGTTTTGTACAGGACTTAGCAGTTTGACACACCACTAAACATGCTAATTATCAGGCTAATTCACTTACATCACTTCTGGATCAGACAATCAGGATGATTTGTAGCAAATCAGCTTGATGCACAAGCAGAGACATACACACACTCCCAGTTCATATGAACTGGTCTTTTGATAGGCTTGCACAGCATTTAGTGTAACTTCTCCACATTCACTGAAGTATGGCATTAATGCTTTCACTCAAACATAATATTAGTGCTTGTTAATAAATAAATACTTATTAAATGAAAATATATTTACATATTAAATGTAAATATAAATGTTATTTACTAATTTACTGTTAGTAAAAATACGCAGAAGGGGAAAGGATAAATGGGTGAATATTTGTGTTCCCTAAAGCAAGTAACAGCTTTGGCAATGTCTGTCAAAGTGACTGGACAAATAGAAGTGGCTGTACAGCGCAAAACAGTTGATGGTGAATACCTGATGTCAATACTATATACATTTAAATGTATTCTTTTTTTTTGCTTTAGACAAGGTACAATCTGGTACATGCACTGAACAGCCATTTGTAGCTGAAGTGCTCCTGAATTGGACCTTCCAGTTTACTGAAAGGGATTCAGTTCATGCCCTCCGAGGCTGCTCCATAATCTGGACTAAAGCACAGTAACTGAAGACAAATGGAAGACTCACTTAAAAGACACTGTCTGGATGCCAGCTAAAACTGTATTTTATAGTCACTTTGATCTGCCTTCCTTGTCTATGTTCTTAGTAAAGGAATCCTGGCCACAATTTACATAATAAGCCTCACCATATGTGTATAATGCAGCCAGACTGCTAGCCTTTTTTTTTCAGTGCTTCCATTGCAGTCACTCTTTTTTCTTCATTCTTTACTAATCAGGTTTTGGTTTGGGTATCTGTCTTTTACTGGCTGAGTTTTAGCTGGCTTTTTGTCATTACCTGCATGACAGAAAGCTAACGAATCTTGTATTCTATGCTGTGATAAAAAGTGACCACAGCTAAACAATGAAATGAATCCTTCATTGACTTGTGTAGTATCAGTGGTTTTGAATTACTTCAATAACCAGTTTATAAAACAAGCATCTATACCTGTTATAGGTTGCATTTGTATACATCAGTTTTTAGCAAAATAAGTCCATGTATAGTCCTTTTTCACTTTGCAACATACAGATGAGAGCTGATTTAGTCTTTTCTAGATGAAGGCTCAATATGCTACCAGCAACAGTAAATATTTAAGAAATTTAAAAGTGGGTGGTATAGACATTATATTAAAAGAAGGAACAAGTTTGCATGCCTAGTCATGCATACATACTACTGATATTACCCTTGAGAGCTCAAAGATACAAACGTAAAAATCTCAAAGAATCTTTCCAAAAAGTGCAAAACCAGAAAATATGAGGAAGAGGAAATTTCAGTTACTTATTAAGAGTGGGAATGAACTCCAGATTCATGTAGGACTAGGGGAACCCAAACTAAAGTCTAGCATTAAATGTAAATAACGTTTTAATGGTTCCTGTTAAATTTATTTCCAAATATAAGCCTGTTCACAGTCAGCTAATCACAGTAGAGGTGATGCACTACTCTTAATTTAGTGGCCTATGAATTCAGTCTTCGGCCATCTTTTTTCTGTCCTGGGGTTGGTCATAGACTGTTGATTTACAATATTCTGTGAAGGAAAAAAAATATAATTCTGACTAACACTGTAAACAATGGCAGAACATGTAGCAAAAATATCCATGGCATGCATCAGGAATGCTGCCCTGCTAAGCATATCTTTAAAGAAATTTTGTGTAGAATATTATCTCATCTGGACTTTAGGGAACATAGTTAGTAAGAGATGAGATGACATGCCAAATTATTCAAAATATCGTTCAAGTTCTGGAATGCTTTGTGCATTGAAATATACGCACAATAATTATAGACCTGCATATATACTTATGGCATTTACGCACCTGCTTAGTCATTTAAAAATACTAAATATAAATTACATAGCACAACATAGTTCAAAACACCCACTTATTAGTATGTTTGCACATAATCAAAGGTCGGTAATAATGTATTTAGATTTAAATACGAAGGTCAGAATCACAAAAATGGAAGTTTCATTCTCAGATTTTTCTCTAGCTAAAGGAATATGGTGGAAAAAATCCCAGATTTTTTTCCCAGACTTATTGTAAGCAATCACATTTATTTGAATGGAGTACATCTATCTGCCGCTGATGAAAGAATATAGCAGTAATTCTTTTCTTCTCCTGGGACCAAGTCATATAAGCCATTTGATGACAAAATAATTTCTTTTTCTTTTAGCTGAAAAGGAAAGAGAATTTCACACACTTATTTTTTTAGAAATAAATTTGAGCTTCACTGATAAAAGGTGTGATATTGACTAATTGTAAATGTTACATGATTTAAATCACATGCTTTGCATACAAGGAAATTGAGGCGGTATGTACTACACAGAGTTGCATGCAGTAAAAAGAAATGTACATGCGCTATGACAGTAAATATTTTTTTGTCACTTTTAAAATTATGATCTGCCAAATACTGTGGCAAATGAGATACATCGTGAATACCTACATTAGAGAGGCAATGATGCCAGAAGCAGAAGCAAGCGGTACATCTGCTTGAGTCTGATAGCGTGTTACAGAGGCAGGCACAATCCAATCCAACAGGTGTTAAAAGTCAGATTTATTCTTCAGTAAAGTTAGTGAGAATTCTGATAACATTAGTGAACCCCAGGCACGATGGCGTAAGAGGAATTAGTACTGCCCAGGCGACTTAAGAATCCTTGCGATGCAAAGGGATGGCTCAAACCGCGCGTATCCCTCCCCTACAAGCCGAGGGCTCTTCTCTCCCTCAGGAGTGACCTCGGTGGGTGCCGGCCCGAGGGGGAGTCCCCGACCGCAGACCCGCTGCTCCCAGCAGGACCGATCCCCAGAATGTCCTCCGGCGGGACCCCGGCTCTACCCCTGTCGAATCCCACTGTGGTCGTTAATCCCTCTTGGCCGAGACAGTCACCTCAGTGTACCTGGCACAGCTCCACTGGCCAGTTCAACTTCCAACCTGCAGTCTTTAGGGTTTGTTTTTTTTTTTCTCTTCTCCCTGGCCCGGAGAAGATTTGTTTCTCGCTGGGGTAGTGTACTGCCACATAGTGAAATCCTCAGGTTTAGTATATATTTTTTTCTTTCCAAGCTGTATCTTTAAAAAATAAGGGATTTTTTGTTTGTTTGTTTGTTTTTCCTCTCTATTTGCATTCTGGTTGGGTTTATACTGAAGTAAACCCAAACTATTATAGAGCAAAATGACACTATTTTTACCAGAATTTGCTAACTGAAGTTAGAAAAATATAAAAAACAGAATATGCCCGACAATTTATACTACAAAACTTCTTTTTTTATGAGGTTACATTTTTATGATATTTCAAGAATTCAGGATTAAATTTTCAGTTGCAAGTCCTTGCTCTTTTTCATTGTTACTTTTCTTTCAATAATTTCTAACAACATGGGAAAAATAAAGCCTACAGAAAACATATTTTTATGCAAACACATGCGCAGATGCCTTTTCTGAAATTAGAGAATAAACTGAATACTCCACATAGCACCCATGGTCTTTGGTTGCAGTTAATTTAGTAATATATCTATCTGTCAAGAAAATGTATTATTCCATCTCCCAGAAAAATCCCATATTAGGCCTGTAAGACTTCACTTCAACTGAGTATTTCAAATTTTGATATTTTTGATCTCTCAGTGATTTAGTTCATAATTTTAAAATTATTTGACTGAAGATTTACTATTACAAGATATTATTATGAAAATAATACCATTAAAAAACTTAAGAAGAATCGACATTCTGAGTAGTGTGCACACATAAGCACTAGACTACATTTTAAACAATAAGGAAAGTAAACCACTGAAATCCTAATCCATTCTGTGTATGGTATAACTAAGCTTGCCTTAGATGGTACATTTGTGAGTTGAATGGTCATTGTCTACGGCATCTTCATTTTGGAATTTTCTAACTTTGGATTCCTTGAAATTGCAAACTCATTAATAATCTTTAGGCATGATTTGTGTGAGACTTTAATATGAAACTATCTAAAAACACAGAATCACAGAACAGTTGAGTTTGGAAGAGATTTCTGGAGGTCATCTGGCCTAAACCCTCTGCTTGTGCAGAGTCATCTACAGCTGATTGCCCAAGGCCATGTCCACAAGGCTTTTGAATATCACCAGGGATGGAGATACCTCTTGGGGTAACCTGTGCCAGCGCCTGGTCATCCTCACAATGAAAAGGTGTTTCCTGATGTTCACAGGGAACGTCCTGTGTTTCAGCTTGTGCCCGTTGCCTTGTCCTGCTGCTGGGAACCACTGAAACGAGCCTGTCCCTGTCTTCTTTGCACACTTCTTTCAGATATTTATATGCATAGATACTATTTAATATCTTAATTAAAGGCCTATACAGTGGGACTGAGTGCACCCTCAGCAAATCTGTGGATGACACCAAGCTGAGTGGTGCAGTTGATTTGCTGGAGGGAAGGGATGTCATCCAGAGGGAGCTTGACAGGCTTGAGGAGTGGGCCCATGAGAACCTCATGAGGCTCAACAAGGCCAAGTGCAAGGTCCTGCACCTGGGTCAGGACAATCCCCAGCATCAGTAAAGGCTGGGGGATGAAGGGATTGAGAGCAGTCCCGCAGAGAAGGACTGGGGGATAGTGGTGCATAAAAAATTGGACATGAAACAGCAATATGTGCTTGCAGCACAGAAACCAAGGTGATTCTCCCGCTCTACTCAGCTCTGGTGAGACCCCACCTGCGTCCAGTTCTGGGGTTCTCAATAGAGGAAAGACACGGACGTGTTGGAGCAGGTCCAGAGGAGGAACACAGAAATGGTCAGAAGGCTGGAACACCTCTCCTTTGAGGAAAGGCTGAGAGAGTTGGGTTTTTTTCAGCCTGGAGAAGAGAAGGCTCCAGGGAGGCCTTATTGTGAGCTTTCAGTATGTAAGGACTTATAAGAAAGACAGAGAGCTTTTTTACCAGGGCTTGTATTGACAGGACAAGAGGCAATGGTTTAAAACTGAAAGCAGGTAGATTTAGACTGGGCATAAGGTAGACTTTTTTTTTTTTTTTAAATGAGGATAGTGAGGCACTGGAGCAGGTTGCCCGGAGAGGTTGCCCAGGATGCCCCATCCCTGGCAGTGTCCAAGGCCAGGCTGGATGGGGCTTGGAGCAACCTGGTCTGGTGGAAGGTGTCCCTGCCCATGGCAGGGGGTTGGAACTACATGGTCTTTGAGGTCCCTTCGAAGCCAAATCATTCTATGATTCTGTGATTATCATTACCTTAATTTCAGTGACCGCATGGAATCTGCTAGCATTCTCAGCTCTTAAATCTGACAATCTGCTTTGATTGTCAGGTTCTTACAAAACTTTACCATGTGTGCACTGGCATTTCAGTGATGTATTGGAATAAAGCTTTTATTGACCATTTTAAAGGCCATCTATTTAGTGCCTGCTGTCTATAACAAGTACCATTGTGGTAACCAAAGCAGAAGTCAGTATATCACTTTTTTTATTTTATGACAGCCACTTTAAAAGCAGAAATATGAGGCCTTTATTTCTATTTATGTTGTATTTCTGAAATAATTTTCTTCCTATTTTATTGCTATCTGCTTTGCTAGATGTATTTTGACAATTTGCTAGTTGTGGTAATTTGATATTTTATTTAGTTTCATGTAAAACCTTGTTGTCGTAAATATTAATCAATGAAGAAGCACCAGGAAAAAAAAAAAAAAAGAAAAAAAAAGAGAAAAGACCTATTGGTGACCAGAGTCATGAGTGAAGGTTACAAGTAAAACTTCTGAAGTACTGATTTTCTGAAAACCACTGTTTGAACACATTATAAAGGACGAAAAGTAACAGTTTAATAGGGACATTGGATGGAGCATCCCTTTTTTTTTGTTTTGTTTTGTTTTTCTTTTATCTGAGTGAAGTGTCTGGACTGTGGCTTTTGAAAGAATCAGAGTTAAAGCTTATTTACTATCATTTGCCATAATAACAAAGCAAGCTACACAGACTCATAAACTACCATCAGTACTAATACAAAAAAGACCCTCAGCTACCTCCATTGAAGACATCCATTGAAAGTAATGTGACCTGGTCAAGTCAGAAATATGTGAAACAGTGGCATAAAAGCCAGAAAAGTTCAAGCTAACTGAAATTTTTGCATGTATGAGAAAACAAATCTAAAATAGAGCAATTCCGTAAGACAGAAAACAGCTATAAAATGGGAAAGAAATGCTCAGAAGGCCATAATATTGAAAGGGATTGAAGGGTCAAAGATCTCTAATATCAAGCACCCCTATTAATGTCAACAACAGTGGCTTATTTGCAAGAAAGTGAAAAAATATAGATATAGATCTGTGCATTGGTTTCAGTTTAGTTTTGAATCTTCCTCTCTGTGGACTAATTTTTCAACATGTGTTAAGAAACAGCATCCTTCCTAAGACAAATTCTTAAATAGGTCTTGCAATGCAATCTTCAAACCCATTTTTAAGTGGCTATAGCTAGTGACTGCGGCTTCAGTGGCAATGGCTCCCCTGGTCTGAGGAGGCAAGACTCCTGGACGCAACAGGGTCTGTAATTGCACTGGCATATCTCAGTCCCAAGTGGTGTTTATTTCATGAGAGAAGAAAACTAGTTCTAGCCTAAGGCTAACAATTCTTAAAAGCATCAGAATTGTTTGGACGTGCATTAGATTTTTCTTAATAGTCTTTCAAGTGTGTCTCATACTTTTTTTTTTAATGAGGCAGTATCTGAAATTAACAGGCCTTATCTAAGTCCTTTGGCTTTTGAAAGTGGGGAAAAAATAGGAAACACAATATTATTAGTTACCGTAAATAAATAAATAAATAAATAAATGAAAGCAAGATGTCAGTTAAATATTACATGACTGCCTTGGTCACAACTACATTTTCTATAATGAAGCAAGCATAGAGGAGCAAATACTTTGGCTTTTTTCCTAGAATTTTTCTTTCATTAATTTTTGAGGCCATTCTCTCTGCCTCTTGGGCTCTATCCCTATGTTTCTTGCAGACTTTCATCTTCCCCACAAACCTACCATCTCATATTCTTTTATGTATATACACAAACAGAATATTCTCATATTCTTTCATATAGATATACACATACAGATAAATAAAACCCAGAACCCCCTCCATTGTCTTGTTCTCTTTTCATAAATTGTAAGACCAAGGGTAAGAGGAGAGGACATGGCTGTTCAGGGTTGTAATATCAGTAGTATTCCCTGTTCCAGGGTACAGGAGGGGTCACAAAGGGTCAAGTAACCCAAGGTCAGCCCAGCTTTGCCTTATTTCTGATCTGTGACCAGTACTGCCAGACTTAGGGGAAGCATATAAAAAACAGGACATGTACTAGATAACTCTCATGCTGATAGGTTTTTTTCCCAATTTTTTTTTTTTCAGCAATGACAGTTCGGATGAAAAGATTTCGTCTAGACACACATTCTTCTGAACATTGCTGGAGCCCAGAAAAAAATAAAACCACAAAATATTTACTAAGAAGAGCAAGACAAACAATTATCGTCAAAATATGAGAGAGACCCATTGGCTATCTGACACAGTTGTCTAAGACATACACAAAGTAAAATTACAGAATTCTTTGTGTTTGGGTGGGGTTTTTTCCACACAAGGTTCTTTTGTTGCACAACGGCATCTCTACACCTTTTATTTTCTTTCTTCCTAAAGCCAAGGACGGTTTACTGTAATCATCTTTTGATAACAAGATTGATGCTTCAAGGTTAGAGCAGACTATTGTGAAGATCTTTCCTGATCCCCTCAATAACACAAACCATAGAAATTCATCCAGTGGTGCTTGTGTCAAGTCTGTAACTTCTTTGTGAGCCACAGCATGCCTTTGAGATAAATCACCACATTTGATTTAAAGACTTCAGTTGAAGACGCACACGCCGTATCTCTAGGTAACGCCATCTCCCTACCTTCCTCTGTACGCTTTCAGTTTCCTGCTTCTAAATCTTACTAAACATTTGTCTGCCAGATCATTTGGTATTAAAAGATGTGTATTTGTAGATCATGACAATTCAACCCTTAACCTTCTCATTGACAAACTAAACAAAGAGCTTTTTTTTCTTTAATGTCTTGTTAATTTGAAGAGGATTTATTTTATTTTTTTTTTCCAGAATAAGACAGATAAATGAATAATCAGTGTGACAATCTGCACTTCTCAATAAGCAAGCAAGTCCATTTCCTAAACCTATTAAATGCTCTGGTTGCTTTATATCCTACTTTATAAGAAAGTCTCTACTAAGCTGTTGTGCAGAAAAATGTCATCAGGGGACAGGAATGCCATCTTTTAAAGTATGTTAGCACAGAAGACAGAGTAATCCATTCATGTGTAAAAGGACAATTAGAATGTGAGAACTACTACTGAATGAAACTGAAAAACATAAATATTTAAGGAGAGAAGGATTCTGAGAAGAGGGTAAATGTTTCATGGGGAATAGTGAAGATTAAGTTAAAAATCACTTCATTCCAAATTACTTAATAAAAAAAAAGTGCTCTGAAAGAGCATGTAATACCAGGTATACCAATAAAACTTGGAGATTTATTAGTATGACTGTTTTTAAATTAAAGGTAGACAACAAGAGAAGAGTAAACCTTCTGGTTGTTTCCCTAATTTGGCTGCTAGCCTGTGCATCCATGGTACCGAGCTTCTGTTTGCTTGTTTCATTTACAATGACGTGAATCTGTGTAAAGGTAGCCATGCCTGAAATAATTTTTTAGTATATAATTTTGTATCTGAGCACTGACTGGCAGGTACAGCTGGATTCCTTTCTGCTGCTAAACGGCACATTCATCACAATTATATCAGTCTTTATTTGGTGGTGTCTACAGGATAAGCAGATGTGGGTAAGGTTTGCCTATACTTTGTGTTGGACAGATATCTCAAATTCTTATAGTAGTGCTGGAATTTTTAGAACGGCCCCAGCCTATTTTTGGCTGAGGCCAACAGACCTTGCAGAGAAGCATGGGAATAGTATTTTATTTTACCATAGCTATGGTTTCAGCTATTAAAAAAACAGTTCTCTTACTCCCAAATTTGGACTCTTCATCCTACTCAAACAAAAATTAAATTATCTTTAAAAGCATAAAAAATAGTGCATAATGAGCTATGTCAGTTTAACATTATATCCTTAAAAAAGTCCCCGTACAAGAACTTAATTGCCCTCATTCTAACATTAGATAATACAAATCACCACTTAACATCAACCAATGTGATAAAAACTTTGCTACTTATCTATACTTTTGTTTCTCCAGCACATAAACATGAAATTGGATGAGGTCTGACTTTTTCGGCTGATGTATATAAAGTGATAACTTTCTAAATTTTAATAACTATGAGAAATAACAGAAAACTGATTTTTAAGTACATCTTAAAATTGCCACCTTGTTTAGCAACTGCTTATATTTTTCAATTCCAAGCTTATCAATGACAGTAAGAAGGAATAGAGCTCCAGTCACCTCTCTTTAAAATCATTTAAAAGGCTAGGTTGTGAGAAGTGTTAAATGACCTCACACAAGAAGGACTCCACAAACCTTCTTCTGTTATTCAGTGATAGAATTGCTTCAAACAGCAATCTTCCTTCTCATCCTCCTTCTTTCCTCTGCACTTTCTGCCTACTGAGTAATTAAGGAGGAGGAAAGGAACAGTATTAATCACTTCACCTCTCACAGCGGTTTGCAAAACATGACTAAAACTGTGAGCAAAAATACCTTTTTTTCATGGTAATGGCAGATTACATGTGGAGGAGGCATGAAAGAGACATTCTGCTTGTCTGGCTTGGAACTTCTACTGAGCCCTGCATGGCAACAGCACGGCAGTTACTCGATAACGGTACCAGTCCTAGATTTGTGAGTTATGCCTGGTTTATGGTTCTTTGATCAGAGAGTTATACTAGATCAGTAGGAACATTCCCTGGGGGGTGTTGCTCACTATTTTGATAATCAAATTATGTAAATAAAACATGACTTACAAATGAACACTTATGACCCTTTTTTTTTTTCCCCCAGATACACTCCTGTTGTGTTAAATATATTTTGATCTATTTATATGTAGAATTTGTGGCTTTGTATCATACAAAGCTATTTAGTAGGGTTTTTGTTACTATGTTTGTTTTTAACTAAGTAATTAAATAAAGTTGCACCCAAAGTCTATTCACAAAAGCCTATTCATTTTTTGTAAGTAGAACTTGAGGCTTCCTATCATACAAACCTATTTAGTAGTCTTTTACCCAATTTCTATTCAGAAATGTTTATTCATTTTTGGGACTGCACCACAAAAAGAGCATGGTACTTTTGTGCTAAAAAGATACCCCTGAGGATCTGCAGCTCAGGGCAAGCCACAAAAGGCCAGGTACATCCCATGGCTGCGTGTGACCCACAGCAAAGAGAGGTAATTGCTTCCATAGGTTTTTTACTTATTTTTCTCAATATTTGAATCAGTGTTCAAAAGTTTGTGTTAGCTGGGAACAAATTAAATTAAGTAAAAATTCCCCAACTCAAAGCTGGTTTGCCCACGGCAGTGAAAGACATTTATCAGAAAACATTTTACAGCTAGTATTGGAATAAAGAAAATCCGATAATGCAGGAGTTAAGATTTCATGAAGTTGTGTCTAAAGTTTGACATAATGAGCACAAAATAGAAACAATATTCTGGGGAGAAAAAGATTTATCTGGAAGTATAGTAAATCTTCACAATTATTAATACCATGCAAAAATAGTTGGAACTATCTAAATGTAAGAAATTAGAATGAGGTAGCATCACATGCACAAAGAATTGATCCATAATACATTGCAAGAAAACATTTCTCATGTAATGTGAAGATGAAATATTTCCCAAAGGAATCTTGAAATGAAAAATTTTGTTTATAAGTTAAATACAATGGCTTCAAGCTGAGTCTCTTTTGCCCATGATAGTAACTGGTAAGTGATTTCCCCATCTTCACCTTGACCCACAAGTATTTTTCATATCATTTTGTCCATCTGCTGTGTTGAGGAAGGGGAATGATAGAGCTGCTGGATCGGCATCTGCCAGCTGGCTGAGGTCAACCCACCACATCATTAAGCATCGAGAATACAGAAAGGCCCAAAAGACTTCTAAAGAAGCTAAGATGGAGCATCACAAACATCGACAGTAAATCATGAGTTACTAACTCTTTGGGTACATAAGAACAGGTTCTTATTAGTTTACTGCATATTAAAGATATGGTAAGTGGAAACTTGAAGCATATTTCAGAAATTTTATGACGTCATAAGCATTTACTTTTTGTGCTGTGATTTATTGTATTTCAAAACTATTAATTATTTGAAGTGAGCCATGCTAACTGAGAACCATCTGCCTATCTGATACAAATGCAAACTTCACTGGCTTGTATCTTTTACTTCTGATTGACCTACAATCAATCCAGATTTCACATTTCTCTCTTACTTCTCTGACTGTGAGTTCTGTGCTTGGAAAAATCAAGAGATATTCTTCAACACTGAAAATGTACCTTACTTCAGAAAGACTGGAGCTCAAGATACACATGGTTTGGAGGTGTGCAAAATTATTGGGGTACTTCAGAAATTTTTATAAGTATTTGAGTTTGAAAGTGAGCAGAATTCAGGGCTTATGCAGTATGAAGTGATTTAAAATTATTGGAACACTTTTACTAATTTGGGAGATTGGGAATTTCCCATAATGTATAATGAACTATGAATGGCAGTTTAAATGTTTGATCACCCAAGACTGGATGTAGTGTAGATCAAATGTCAGCAGTCTAAAGAAACTAACTGCACTAATGAGAGAATTGGAATGGACTATTAAGCTGCTTTCTCTGCTGACTCTTTCTGCCATGATATATATGGCCAGGTCTTAGATCTCACTTTGCTTTTCACTCTTCTGACTCTTTAATGACATAGAAGTGCTAAAGGCTTTCACAGCTGGATTCTATTTTTTTTCCCCATCTTGCTTTCCTTTTTTCACAGTTGTCAGAAATTCTTTTTGCATAAGCACTAATAACTTGTTATATTGAAACGATCTGCCACAGGATATTGCAAAGAGTGGAAAAAAAAAAAAAAGCAGGCAGATGAGAAGTCAGAATGTCATTGTCTCCTGATACTGTCCTGGCAAAGGACAGAAAAAATCTATGTCTCTTTCAGTTCACCTGGCTTTCTCTATCTCCACCAGAAGTCAAACCCCAAAATTTCTGTTGTACAAATAGACACCCACTGTCTACTTGAAATGTTTCATAGATGACCTGAAAAGGACAGGAAAAATACAGGATTGTAAAATCTTTTTCTTAATTGTCTCTTGTGGAGTTTTCTTATAATTTTTTTTCTGGTTTTGTTTTCTATTTGTTTTGTTTGGTCTATGTTTTTCATATATCTGGATTCTATTTATAGTTGCTTCTGGAAATTCCTAGGGACTTCTGCAACCAACAGTTTCTGCTAGCTCTTTCCTGAAAAGATATTCTGATTTAAAAGGGACAGCAGCAGCAGTCTGTAACAGACAGCTGAGTAGGGAATATCAGGGTCCTGCTCATCTGTTTTGGGAGCACCTGTTTAGCTGATACGCAGGAGCACTTCTAACACAGACATCAGCTGTCATCAGGGCAGGGGATGTGAAGGGGGCCTAGAAGTTCTGCTCCAGGCAGTTTGGGACTCTGTGACCGAGGTGGTGATGTGCTGTGGCCATTTCTCCAACTTTTACCAGCTGGATTAAGTGCCCATGGCAAACCGGACTCCTTGACTCAGATGGAGCTGCAGAGGGTGGCTGAAGGGCTGCCTGGTGCCCCTCCTGCTCTGGGGTGTCAGCAGGAGGTACAGGAGGAAGAAGTGAACAGACTACATAGCATCAGGTGCCGAACAGGAGGCTGACAGTGTTTTCAGAGACACTTTGCAGTGGCAAAAACTTTGAGTCACACGATGCAAGGAAGGAGGAACAGCTAAGGGCAGACCGAGACTCCAAAGACAGGGGAAACTGGAAGCCTGTGGCAAGAAGAAAAGAACTTCTCCGCCACCCTCAGCATCAGTGCAGTGGCCTAATTGCCAAGGAAGGGGAACGAGCCCAATTAAGACAGGCCTCCAAGCCAGCTTGGCATGGGCTGATCATTAGCACTGAAAGGAAGCTGTGGGTCACATTGGTTGGAGATCCCCTTCTCCAAGGGATGGAGGCACCAATGGTTCATCTAGGCAGACTGTCCTGAGAGGTCTGTTGCTTGCAGACGGGAAAATTCAGAATGTTTCTGCTGAAACTCATCTGGCCTTTGGAGCCAACCCTTCCTGTTCATCTACATGAACAGTAACACTGTCAGGGGAGACCTGGAAGAAGTCAAAAGTGACCACACAGTCCTGGGGCAAAGGTGGTGGGTAGGAGAGCCCAGGAGTTCTTGATCCTACAGATGAACAGGCAAGGCTTTGTTAGGAAAGGATGCAACCTAAAAGTTATCAACTGGCTGTGGCTGGTGCTACAGGCAGGACTTTGGCTATTTTTACCATGCTCCAGTGTCATGGTTTAACCCCAGCCAGGAACTAAGCACCATGCAGCCGCTCGCTCAATTGCCCCCCAACCTGTGGGATGGGGAGAGAATCGGGGGAGAAAAAAAGTAAAACTCATGGGTTGATATAAAGATAGTTTAATAGGATAGATTGGAAGAAAATAATAATGATAAGAACAATAATAAAATTACAATAATAATAATCATAATAATAGGACAAAAAGGGATAAAATATTAATGATAATAATAATAATGAAATGAAAATAATAATAATAAAATAATAGGAATACACAAAACAAGTGATGCACAATGTAA
>JANZLQ010000060.1:13695403-13741040 GCA_026212715.1 Elanus axillaris
GCTGAAAAATCCTTGACTTTAGACTAAACATGACTTAGCAGCAACCGAAAACATCAGAGTGTTATCAACATTCTTCTCCTACTGAACTCAAAACACGGCACTGTACCAGCTACTAGGAAGACAATTAACTGTATCCCAGCTGAAACCAGGACATCCAGTCTTTCTTAGGAAAAAGAACTGCTCACAAGATACAGGGCCCAATTAACAAAGAAGGGCAAGAGCACCTTTTCCAACATCTAGTAACCTTGTGAGGAAAGTTTTAAACTAGGTAAGTCAGGTGATGGTGATAACAGCTTGCAGATAAGTCAGGGAACAGGTGGTAAGTCCTTGGGCCAGTGTGATGGGAGTAAAACTCATAAAACATGAATGTGATCATAAAACAAAAAAACAAAAGGCTTGCACACAACACCAGCAGCCTAGGAAACAAACAGAAGACAGAGCTTCATAGGCAGATGGAAGGATACAGGCGTTTTCAGAAAGGCAGGACTAGAAGTGGAGAAGGAGGAATTTCCTTTTGCGTCAGAAGCAGCACAGATGTTTGGGTCTCCTCTGTGGAGTGGGTGATAGAGTGGTTGAAGTCTTGTGGATCAAGATCAGAGGAGTAAGGGCTCTGTGGTGGGAGTCCATTACATCCCACCCACCCAGAATATAGCAGAACCAGAGCCCTGCGACACCTGTAGATTGCAAGTATACTAGGGAGCATACATACAATCCACATTAGTTTGCTTTGAACCCACTGATTATTCTTGAAATAGCTTTTGCTTCAGGGAAATGTTCCCTCTCATTCTCCATTGTCAGGAAACAGACCAATATCAGAAACAGAGGTTTATGGAAGTGAGGCTATATAGAAAATTATGGCAAACAAGTAAAATCTATAATGTACATTTTCTACATTGATATTTTTATTGGCCCCATTGAATCTTCTATCTGGTCACTGCCAAACTGAGAGGTTTTTCCATAAAGATATATGTTGTCAAATGTCTCGTGGACTGACTTGCCATTAAGTTTCAGGGCTCACACTAATCTCCATGTTAACATGAAGTCCTCCCATTATCTGTTGCAGCCATTGTGTCAAAGTACATACCTTTATTTTCAAGGGATTTGAACAGTTTGAGTTATTGTCTCAAATTTTTAGAAAAACTTTGCAGCATGTTCTGTGCTGTAGTTACACAACGCTGGATGCCCTACTTTGTGAGCAATTAAACAAACTTTCAGCAATAGCAATTGCTAAGATAATTTTACCAAGGAGATTCATTGAGGTCTGAGTAACGGGATGATGAAAATAATGAAGGAAATGAACTATTTACTGTGTGTTAGTATTCACAGGAAAATAAGAGACTTTTCTGTCAATACATTTTTGCTCAAGTAGGATTAGTTTGCTTATTTTTTTCATTCTATTGTTCATCTCTTCAAGCTATTGGTTTTGAAAGTGGTACAAATTTCAGCTCAAAAAGGACAAAAGATGTCAAAACTCCATTTTTCAAAGTTCAAGGTTGTGTGTACATGGAAATACTGCAGTAAAATAGTCCTCTAGGGAAAGCTGGTATATAAGGACGTGACAGATGATAAGTGAATTTATTCACAGATACCAATGTTCACAAAATTGGATTCTGCAATTCATCCATCTCAGAAAGATGCATACTTTGCCTCTATAAGCATGTGAGAATTAACCCACTTTTTTTCAATGCTAAATAATAAGGCTATAACATATATCGTATGATATAGGCTAGAGTCCTTGGTCCTTAGTACAAAAAATGATATTATGCTTAGATTTACCAATTTTAACATACAAAATGCAGTATCAGATGAGCTTCTATGGCTTTTAAAAATCATATTTGATTTTTAAAAATGTAAAGAAAAATTATTCAAGAGCATTGTGGCTGAATTATTATTATTAAAGCGATAGAAGATCAGGACTAGCAGCCAGCGAGAATTCTGTTTCATTTCAGTGAAAAATAGTTTTCCTGAGATACCTATTGTACATTAAAGTATGGTTAGATCCACTGACATTTTTTGTTTGTATGTTTACATTAGCATAATATCAAACCATTAATCATCTTAGGAGAACTGCAATCTGAGATTTCAGTAATGCTTTGAAAGTTGCATCTTTATTTCTCCTCAGAGAAAGAGAGAAATAACATTCTTTCTGATAGGTTCTAGAGTAATAATTGCCTTTTTTCCCTTCATCCTATTGGTAACTTAACAGTGTAGCTAAGATATTTTGTTACTCAGCTCTCTATACTCCATCATTTCAGTTTTATGCTCAGTTTAAAAGGGAACCTTTCCTTCCAAGACTGTTCCTTGAGAATCCGACTGCCAGACCAAGATTTGTCTTTCCTACTATTTCTCTCTCTCTAAAAATGTTTGTGTATACATATAAACCAGATATATATTGGGGGGAGGGAGGGTGTTTAACAGAACTACTTTTTTTGAAAGTTATTTCAGATTTATGACAAGAAGATTCCCCAAGTTTTTCCTGTAACTTCAATGGGACAACAGACATTCATTCCCTTTAGTCCTTCTGCCTCTGCTCCTACACACAATATCATTCTCCTCCTTTGAAAACAGAGATAAAACCCACTTAGATTTGAGATTGTATTTAGACTATGTTTGATTTTGTTCTATTCTGTCTGGTTTGTCTTCTCTTCCTTCTTCCTTTATCTGCATAAAAATGGAACCTCTTTGGTTTAATCTGTGTGACAGGTCTGGCTATGTATGGCTTCTAGTGACTTTCACCCAGGTCTCTATCTCGGACTCTAAAATAGCTTCCTTTATGATCTATGTCTGTGTCCATTGCTTATAGACCCTCTACTTAATAATTTCTGAGATTCAAACTATTATTCCAAACTATCTATGAAAGCATCAGGGTTTTTTGTCTCATTTATATTTTTTAGGAGGGAATACAAATTCCAGATAATTTGTGAGTTTGTGTTTTAAAGAAATCTAAGCTTCATCATTATTCAGCTCCTTGAATATTTCATTTTAATTCACATAATCTTTTCTGAAAGCTGGATTTTGGTATGTTTCATTTAATTTAAATTAAATAAACTTGTTATCATTTCCATTTTTGCTATGAACTTACCATTCATCAAAATGAAAGGAAACAAACTGAAATTAAATCACCTCTTAATAGTTCTGTGACTATCTGATGAAGATGTCTGTTAATTATCATATACAGAAAAAAATATTAAGCCTTCCATTATCAATACTATTTGTTATCTAGAATGTATCTTAAAATTTAAAATCTTTTTAATGACATGTTTATTTTTTTCCTCTAGGTAAACAACTACCTATTTCTAAATCCAGTCATTTGGGAACATAACAGATTTCCAGCCCTACTTGCATAAGACACCTTTTAACATTTTACCTTAATATTTGACCCAAACAAGTTCTATTTCATTTATATTGCCTTATTTGTTTTGGATCTCTAACATATAACTATTCCTCTTGCACTTGAAACCTCCCCTGTACAATGTCAACTAATGTTTCTCCCATTCCCAAGCAGCACAACCCTTCAAAGTTTGTATTCTGTGGTTGATACTCTATTTTATTTCTGTTCTTCTCATTGTATCTAGTTTACCATTCTGCACTAGTTGCTCTAGCTTCTTGATTTTTTTTTTTTCAGGTTTCTAACATCACAGTTGTTTCCCTCTAACCTCACTTAATTTCTTGGGGCATTATTCTTTCACTAGCAGTATCTTTTATCCAATGATCTAATTGGTATTAAAAGTTGATGAATTCAATTTGGTTGAACTATTTTGGTTCAACTGATCTGATTCAAAGTGCTTCAGGTCACAATTTAAAATATTTTCATTTAAAAATGTTTTATAGCATTACATTAAACAAAATTTTAATTTGTTCCTGAAAATAAAAGAAAATTAACAACCCATGCTAACTAGCAGCTTTATTTTTAATAGTGAACAGCACTCTTCCTCTTTATTCTTTGTGATTAAATGATAAATTTTTAACTCCCCAAACTGCTAAATTAAGCAATTAAAAAAAAAACCCAAACATAATAAATATCTGCTCTTATCATAAAAATATATTTGAAATGAATAAATGAATTTTGAATATCTTATTAGAATATCAAATGAAATATCATGGAAATATGATTCTGTCTGCATTGATTTTAGTTCATATGTACTGAGCTTTGCTGGCAGAAAACTGTGTTATAAATGAAGTGGCTACGGATGAGCAGGACTCTCCGGGTAGGAAAAGAAGCCATTGCCCTTACTCTCACACACTCTCAGAAGTTCTGGGTAGCAGCAAAGCCCCAGTGATGAGCTGAGCAGAGAATGAAGTTGAAGAGCTTTCCTAGCTCCCCCTCTCCCCTTCTCTACTAGTAAATGAAAGATTTATGCCTCCCTTAAGAATTGCATCATTTGCCATAGAGGAAATAATATATTCTGACACAGATGAAGGAAAACAATGTTACTAGAAGCAGCAGCTATTCCTGAATTTAAAGGACTGAAGCATGCAGTCCTAATTTGTGGCCTTACTCAGAAGTGTATACAAGGGTTCTGACTACTGTAATCATACACAAATATTTTGGATTTAAACTGTTGCTTCAGAGTACCTTAGTATTTCCATGAGAGTATATAACATTCATGTAGGAAAAGAGACAGAGAAGAAAACAAGGTTTTTTGAGGAAGAAAAGTGCCTAATGAGACAGTGACATGAAAAAAAGAAATTCAAACCACAAACAATGTCTTGGATTATATAGTACAATCTAATTTGACTGTACAGACATATCTGCTTCATTAATGAAGTCATTAAAAGTATTTCTGATGCCTTTCATACATTGCTGTTGCTAGAGAAAAATGCTGAAAACTAAATAGCAAAGCACATTATCCAAGGATTCATATGTATTTCATTCACTGTGGCAGTGACGTATGGGAATTGAGGAGAACTGGCTGAGCATAGTATGAAATAGTCTGTAAACAAAGTATTAGACATACTAAAAATTTGTTTTATGGTGACATTTGCCCACTGGAAGATTATATACACACAACACTTTCAGGCAGTACATCCTGATGTTTTGATTCCCCCCAAGCTTTCTTGGTTTCTGCCTATAGGGAAAATACTCATCTGTAATCTACCATGGCCTCTGGCAAATAACTTTAATTCTTATGAGCCAGTGAATGCCTGAAGTAAAGCATATTATTTACTTTAAAAAATTATTAAGAATAAGACAGAGGAAAAAAGCACTGAGGTTAAGAAAAAGAAAACAACAACAACAAAAAAAAAAACAAAACAAAGAAAAAAAAAGAAAAGAAAAAGCCCCATAATCTAGTACAAAAGAGAAACACAGTTAAAGAAAATGGCAACGCTCAGCTATACAGTAAGGTTTGTATTAAACATATCAAGGGCAACATACAGAAAATAAATTTATCAGCGGAAAAAAAGTCACAAAAATACAGCATTAAAAATTTGGCTTGATGTAATTTCATACAGAGGTTTAAAGAAACACACCTGGAATTCTGAAAATTAGTGAAATCCAGGTAAAAATGCATTAAAAGTTGTATGTTTCTTCTTAAAGTATTACGGTTGTATATTAGAATAAAATGTCTCCAAAGAGCAAGTCCCTTTGGAAAACCCTGATGACCATTTAATGCTTTTTTATTCTCAATTAAAATGGAGTTAGGAATGTGAAGTGTTCATATGTTGGTCACCATCTTGGGAAAATGGAATTAACATTGCTTTGGATATAATTACATTTAGCAAACTGTTTATGCCCACATCAAAAATTTTTTATAGAGCCTCAGATAAATTGTTTGACAGTCCATCACTGGTCTTAACACAGAGCTAGGAAATTGTATTGGTCATTATTACACGTTATAGTAAATTGTTCTATGTCGCGATAGCATGCTGTGTGTGTAGGTATGTGTTTGTATATATGAGAAATATGACTTTAGAAAAGTACCTTTCACTATTGCTTCTCCATTTTCTGCCAATGGCTGAGGCTCGCAGCCTGCTCTGTGGTTCCTGACACACCACGGTCCTCTGACCTTTCAAACTGAAGTTTCTTTTCTGTCACTGCTGTTTCCAGAAGTGCCATTTCTGTAACAAATTCATAGTGCCTACTTCCATACGGTCAGGAAGTGCCTGGCCCATGCCCATTGACGTTCTCCCCAGGGAAACAGCCCTCCCTTTCCCATTGCCCTTCCCCCTTCCCACCTTCCCAGGAGTGTATCAGACCCCACCTGTCTGTGCCGGACCGGAGCATCCCTCTCGCCCACCGCCCAGACATGACTGCTGCTGAGAGCTTCCCTTCCACAGACGTACGGCGTCCCACTTGGAGGTGCTGGCTGAATTCCTCTTCAGCTCTTCTGCATGAAATCGAAGCAGCAAACAAATGGAAAAATCTAGGCTTAGGGAAGGAGGGGTTTACGTATAAAAACCTGCATGCCGTTGACTTAAGGATGCCATCCATTTATCCGGTTTCATGAAATCAAAAATGCCTAAACTGTGAGGAATTATTTCCTTTATTCTCAGCTCTTCTGATTTCTGTGGTGATCACAGTCTTGACAATGTCTTTTATGAGTTGCTTTTTACGCTCTAACAATACAATTAGTTTAGCTAAATGTAAAACGTAGAGGCCTTTTTTCTTTAATTCAGTTGCGCTATGACTCACCCCTAAATATCAAGTTCAATATATTCAATTGATTCGTCACATGAAGTACCAGAAAAGACAGCGAGACTTACATGTGTGTAGTACCTCACATAGTACAGTAATATTCAGAGTTGCTCTTATTCAACAAAATCAGGATAGTACCTATTTATTCAGACCAAACAATTTAGCACAGGATCAATTTAAAGTATTCCTGAAGAATGATTTCATTAAGTCAACAGATTTTCTGCAAGCGTCCTCATTTGTAGTGGATGAAATTAGACTACTTCCTCTTTGCGTCACGGGCAGTGCCTGGTGTACTGACTTCATGTCTTGGAATATCCAGGATATCAGGTCAACCTTCTAATGATCTGACCAGCCTTTTACGATCCTTCTATTATTGCATATCACCTTGTTGCTCAAAGCAGTGAAACGCTTGTTTTGTTCCAGTTGAATGTTTAAAGTGTTTTACATGACATTTACATTTAATGAAATGTTGCGTTACTTGAATTACAAGCAAAGAGTATTAGGAAATACAAATGCAAATCTTAACTCCCAACAACAACAAACACCAGTTATCTAAGCACTTAGTACGACACCCAAAACAGCATTTCTGCCCTGAGCCTTCAACTGAAGTAGAACTGAGGTAACAAAAATTGAAGAGAAGTATAAAACCCCCATCTCGCTTCACTGATTTTGGTACGTGAGAACCAAAAGAAAACATGAAGATTAAAGGTTTCTATCATGTATACTTAGAATCCCCACCATCTTGTCTGAGCATCTAAGTGACCCCTAAACCCTCCTGGTTATTCTCTCTCTGGATGCAGGAGGACTCTTGCATTCTTAGGTTATTTTTCTAAATTAAAATAGCTTTTCCCGAACATATCTGTGATGACTTTAAATTGAAATTTCCTATGTCTAGACAAGTCCATTATAAATTAAGTTCATTTTATGTACAGTCGTTTTCTGTTTCCACCTGATTTTTGGTGGAAAACAATGCCCATGTCTGTATTATCTTTTATATGTTCTGGTTGGTTTTTTTTTAATTTTGCCAAATCCAGACCTGCCTTAATCTGAAGTCCAGTGACAGTATTAGTATATCACTGTTTTCAAATTAAAGTCTAAGAAGCTCAAACGGGTTACAAACTCAGGCACAGCACAGTTAATATAGACATATGTCTTCTGGATGAGCAAACATTTGACCGAGAGCCCAGCACAGATCTGTTTAGAAAATGTTATGCAGATGTATCTTCAAGTATAAAAACCTGTGGGGTGAGGGTTCATAATTTTAGCCTTTGAAACAGCAGCGTTTCCTACACAAAACTCTAAAAAGACATGTCCAATGGTTTGTTATTAAATAGAAGCAGCACATAAAATCTAATACTTTTTTTACTGCTTTAAACACTCAATGCTGATCTTGCTTACCCTTGAATATGGTTTCTAAATTACAAAAATTTATTAAAAATTTTAAAATAACTATATGTTTATCTGCCAGTAGAAGCATCTTCACTGAACTATGATTTGGTTGCTCTTTTTTCTAATTTTATGTGAATTCTGTTCATGTGAGTTTCAATCATTTTGGTTTTAATTACTGTTCTTCATAAAGCACATTCCTGTGAGAATTTCCAGCTGTTAGATTTGCCTGATACCAGTAGTTATGGATGCCTAGCCAAGGATGACAAAAGAAGCTAGAGAAACACCTACTTAGATTTCCGTAGTAACATACAACTAGAATGGATAAACAAACATCTAAGACACACTTCATTACAAAAACATGGACATCTACATATTGCAAGATAGATCAATATTATTTTCCTTTTTACCTGCAATTAATTATGGGTGATAATTATTTAGAAGTGTTTTGTTTGTGGTTTTTCTTCCAGATTTATTTTTAAAGTTAAAAAGTTGATAATTGTCTCTACAGATCATAGATGTGAGTTTTGCAAAATAACCAGAAGCTTTTTTTTTTTTTAATTTCTCCTTGGATAATCCGTAATACAAATGTACAAGCCTGTTGGAGATGAATGTACCATATTTGCTCTTGTGCTTGGAAAAACACATGCCTGTGTCCGTTCCGCCCTTACAGGGCTTTGCCTAATGAGTTCTGAGTGCATATCTGGCAGATGCTCTTGCTCTCACAGAAGGGAGGTTGCTTCTGTGCAACTGCTTGTTCTTCGACCTGGTCTCAGCACTGAGCCTCTGCTCTCATGGCTGGGATCAGCCCACTCCATCTCACGTCTGCCTTTGTGGGAGCTGTGCCGCTATGCTGCAGTCTCAAAGCAGTGCCTTGCGTTACGCAGTACTCCATGGCACACATTGCTACCGGATGCTATGGAAGCTAATAATTTAAGTTGGGTTTAAAAGCTCTTAGGCAAATTCATGGAGGAACAACCCACTGAGGGCTATCAAGTATAGAGATGCAGACTGTAGAAGAGAAAGTCTTAAGCCACAGATCACTGAGAAAGTGGGCAGTTTCACCATATACTTGTGTTCTTAATTACTCTTTGCCCCAGAACATACTGTTGGCCATGGTTAGAGACAAAATACTGAACTAGAGGTACTTTCATTCTTAACAAAATGGCATTTCAATGTTTATCTTACAACATCAGGTAGGGTTGATCTTTTTCAAAGCAGAATATTTCTTACCAGTGGTGCTTGTGTAGTATTGCCTAAAGTCCTGCCTTTTTTTTTTTTTTACTTAATTTCATTTTTATACTTCAAACCAAGCAAAGACCTTCAAAACTTATGATTCACAATCATTTTTTAATACCATAATCTAACACTAGATTGCAGTTATCACTGGCATGTCTAGTTCAGCTATAGATTCAACACAGCTTCCACTGGAAAAAAAAAAAAAAAGAAAGAAAAAGCAGGTTGGGAAGATGGTAAATTGGACATATCTTTTTAGTTTAATGTATCTGAATTATACAATGGACTATATAACATATATACAATAACATAATGTAACACTGAATGATACAAACTGGACAATCATAAAAAAAAAAGGGAAAAAAAGAAAAGGTCACATATTTAACTGATCATACAGTAAATATTGTTGTGCTCTGCAATTGAGCAGGTCCCTTCTTCTTCACCTTCTAAGGTTCTAAAAAGGTGGCCCAAAGCAACTGGTGTCTCTCGTGCTGCTCTTAACGGCATGACAACATGTCAAGCCACGCTGACGAGAGTGGAAGAGGGTCCAGAGAAGAATTAATCCTCCTGCGGCAAAGACTGCATGCAGACTTATTTTCTAAGATGTGAAGATGGATTACTCCCTTTCTTATCACTGTCTACATGCTTAGCTTCTCCTCCTGTAACTGAAAGTGTAGTGAATAGCTGTCACCCGGCAATAGCTGTCTTCTGATGTTATACTGAGACTGAGCTGGGGTATGCATGAGATTGTGAGAGCCTGAAAGCACTCTTGGGTCTCCTAATTACAGGTATTATACAGTGGAAATGTTATGTTCCACGCATACAGCTTGTAAGTCACATCAGTAGTAAGACAGTGATTTCTGCTCATTTTCATCACGAAGCAGTTAAACAATTTCCCAGTGTGTTTGTATAGTACGAAAAGCTTCAGGACTCTTGTTGAGCGTCACATACAAATAATTAAAAACTGCCGTGTATCAAGTAGTGTTGAGCCACTACCCATTTTATCATTTACTTCTAGGATGTAGCTCAATATATATGAAAATGAGGTCTTAATTACAAAATTGTCACTCATTCTGCCTCTAACATGTTTTGTTGCAACTACACATGTAAATGTGCAATATGTTCCAAACAATTAAGTATTAGTAGTTGGTATATAAGTGGGGTGGTACCTTAGTTTTGCGTAGTGATCTTATTATGAAACAACCCTTTTGTGTCTTAGCTGAAGGACAAAATTGATGATGATTACAAACTTGTTATAAACGGGAGATGCCTCTGGATAAAATAATTGCAGTTGCACTACTTTTGTAATCAGGTTTGCGTCAACAAACAGTACACTAACACTGGCACATTGGCAGGGCAAACCGGTAATAATGAAAACTCTACAGTCAGAATTTCATAGGGGCATTATATGCATTTTAGGGAAATAAGATAAAAGAAAATGTCACTTATTTACAGACCTAAAACTAGCAACTTCAGGCTCCCTGTTCTTATATTAATTTGCTTTGTGGAATGGATGAAAAAACTGCCTTGAAACACTTCCAGGTCAGAATGATGAGTGCAATCACGAAATAAATTAGTTTCTGTCTTAATCTAGTTTAATGTTTCTAAGCTCTGTTTTAATTTAGCATTATGTTCCCAGACTTTTGTTCTGGAACTGAGCTAGAAATATTGGGAAGGGTGTTTTGCACTGGGGAGGGGTGAGGTGAGAGCAAGGCCCTGGAGGGTTTTTTCTGGATCTCAGTAAGAAAGGTCCAAACCCAAGTAGCTCAATTCCTGCTTTAAGAAGTCAGACTAAGAAAGGGAACACAGGTAGTGAGTAAATCTTACATCCCGTCAGATGCTGGGCACCCGTGGTCCCGCAGCGACGGGCAGATCCTGGTCGGCTTCTCGGCCGGCACACTGCGCAGGGCAGAGCCGATGCTGACCGTGGAGAGCAGCTCTGCCTTTCAGTCCTTTGAGATACTCTCTAATTTACTCACAAGAGAACTCTGTTCCTAAAGGACGTGCTCATGAGGACTTGCTACTGCACTGTTAGACCAAGGCAAGGCCCTGCAGCTGGCGTGATGGCTGGCAGCGAGTGGGAGCTGCCTGCGGACTCCTCCGTTCTGGTGGGCTGGCTGGGCTCATCCTGCGGCCGAGGAAGGTCACCAGCACACAGGGACATGAAGACCACTCTGGACAAGCAGCACGGTGCAGCCCAGGCCCAGGCCTGCTCAGGTTCGCTGTGATGTGGGTCACCAGCTCCTAAACGTGCAGCGGGCTCCCGGTCAGGATCAATACCTTCCAATCCTTGCTACAGTTTGCCTTTCCCAAAGATACTGTAAGTTGCAGATTGTATTAATTGCTTACAAGTTTCTCAAGACCTAAGCAGGAGCCCCAGTAGAGACGACGCGGTCTGTCCAAGATCATCACTCCTTGAATACGATGCCTTCCGCAAGTCTCCCAGGTACAGGGTGGGGTGTCTGGGGGGGGTTGCATTTCAGTGAAATTCGCAATACTGACTTTCTAAGGAAAAACAATAGTAGTGGCAACAGGATACTACATTTTATAAAGCAGAATAAACTGCACTTCCACTCAAGTGGTCTGTTTAGACTTGTAGAAGAGAGTCAAATGAGATGCTAAAGTTGTATTTCATTTAATCATCCACTGTTTAATAAATGAACAGGTCTTAATATATTATGAATATTGATATTGGACTGCTTATTGTAATTATAATACCAGGCTGAAGAATATAAAGTCACTGTGTAAAATATCAACCTTGATCTTCCTTTATTGAATGTTCATTGCATTGTTAATGTGTAGAAACAGCTCTATTGTACTCTGTCATTTTATGAAAGTGAGTTTTGAGAAGTCACATAAAAGGTCTGAGGAAAAAAGCTACAATTATTTACTTTGCTACTTCAAATTTTGAATTTTTGAAGCATGAAACTCCTAAACTGAAGACAAAACACATTCTACACCTCCCGGTCTGTAGAAAGCTGTATTAAAACTTTTTGAAACTGATGGAAAGACTCATATTTTATCCAAAATTTTTTAAAGATGAGGGTGGTGAGGGACTGGAGCAGGTTGCCCAGAGAGGTTGTGGATGCCCCATCCCTGGCAGTGTTGAAGGCCAGGTTGGATGGGGCTTTGAGCAACCTGGTCTGGTGGAAGATACCCCTGCCCATGGCAGGGGGGTTGGAACTAGATGAACTTTGAGGGTCCCTTCCAACCCAAACCATTCTATGATTCTATGTTTTTTTCTCTGCTTAAGTAGTAACAGCTATAACTTTCAATGTAAGTATCTTTGGTGCTTCTCCTGGTTTATTAATAGAGTAATTATGGTAGAATCTGTTCAAACAAAATCTACCCCATCCTTATCCTACCATTCCTTTTGTCTCTTCTAAGATTTCTAGTGAATGTGCACTTCATTGATCTTTTACAAGGCATTCCAGTTCGGCTCATGACTTGGGGTTTAATCATCAGCTATCTGGAAGTTGTGACTTGTTTTACGGTTGACTAAGGTAAGGTGTTGGTCACCTCTGCTGTCAGAAGGAAAGATTAAAAATAAGGATCCTGTGGTATTTGCAACCAGATTATGCATACTTATAAAAAGAAAACATACAAACCATCCAGCAGTGAAAGAGGTAAACATCTTGGCTAGTGCAATATGTAACAGACAAATTGTAAAATCTTGATGGAATTTCTTTTAATATTTCAGGCCAGTAGAGATCTTCACAAGCAGAATATTTTTTCCTCTCATTTATAGTAGATGTCTTTTTTATTTTTTGCTTTCCCTCCATTTGTTATACATTGACTAGGATAAACCAGATAGACGATACATTAATAAAGAACTAAGTTAACTGTGAAATCCCCTAATTAAATCAGTTCCACTAAGTTTTCTTTTATTTTTTTTCCCCCACCTTGAATAGCTTATTAAGGTTCATGCAGTTTTGTAGCTCACTGCAAGAGATCTCTGACAACTTCAGTGTAAGTTCAGCTCAGTACTATCAGTTGAAGTTCTCTTGGATTTACGGTTGAAGGTCAGCATCAAAATGTAATACTGCACTTCAGGCAGCGAAGAACAGTCTAGCACAGACGTTTACAAAACTTAGGGTACATAATGTGTAAAGAAGTATTATAAAACATATAAAGAAGTAGCAGTATCTCAAAAATTTCTGCATCCTGTTTGGAAACGTAGCTCTACAGAGTAGTGCTCCAGCGCAGAGGTGGCACAGAGCCAGGACCGAGTGAGCAAATACAGCAAGCAGGAGTTAGGTTGTAGAGAGAATGGCAGGAGAGGGGAAGTCAGGAACCAGGCAGATCTTCATTATTCCTATTAATTTCTATTTATCAGAAAATAATTACAGTTCAAATATTTAATTATTATTTCATCATTTCTTAATCTCGTTGTTTTTAAACATTGTCAAATCTGGCAATTTAGTTGCATCAGTGGGACCAAATCAGAGGCCTGATATGGTCAGAATGAATTTGGATCTAATACTGTCTGGCCTGCTGTGAGAAAGGCAGACTCAGCTTAAGCACAAGCCTTTCTAGAAACTACAACATTAACCTGATTCACACAACTGACAAACATGATTGAGCACTATCAAGTGTTAAAATAAAAAATTAAGTGGACTCCCCCCATGGCCTCCTTTTGTGGGCCAACCTGCAAACAAATGTGACCACTACAATCCAGAAGAGTAAGTATGTGTATGGTGCCAGGCAGACAGGATACGAGGCTGCAGTGACATCTTCAGACAGGCTGCTCTGTTCTCCTATTCTGGCCAAACTCTTGAACCTGGAAAGGGGTTGGATGGCAATAAATCTCAGTCCTTTGACACATGTCCCCCATGACAGAGTCGAGAACACTTATTTCCTTAAAGCAGGCAACTTTTCAGGGCATTGTTTTGCAAAATGGGCTGAAAATGCTGGATCATATTTCCTCCAGCATTACAGCCATGCTTGATACCTGAGAATATGGAGTTCTACATCCAGAGAAAGGTGGAGGAGACACTCAGCAACAGCTATCCCTCTCACTACATCTTCAGAGTCTCTTGCTACTATTCCTCTTCCAAGCTGGTATCCATGTCCTTCAAATAATGATGCCAGGTTACTCTGCATCTTCCAAGAGCTTTTCTCTCCTTTCTTTTTTTCACAAGTCTCCACAAGAGAATGACAGCTGTCCAGAATCTATTCCCTCAAAGTACCATATTCTCCTCAAGAGTTGGAGGAGACCACCAAGAATGAAGCCATTCCTGCACATTCACTATTTATTTCCCACAGATGTGTGAGGAGAAGATGGTGAGAAGGTGTTGCTGCTTCCTCATCATTGGAGGATATCTGGATGACAGGAGAGAACACTGTCCTAGAGGGCTTGGGGAGTCACAATGCATGGCACCATTCCCAAACACCATCCTCTTCACAGTTCTGATTCTGCAATAGCCCTGTTTCTGTCTTGAGTGTGCCCTCTGAAGACTGGGTGGAGCTACAGAGAGGATTGGTCATCAAGTGTTTGCAAGGTATCCTTGTGCTAGACACAACACTGTAGTAGTGTAAAAGAGCAATTTTTTTCCCTGTAATGAATAAATCTCTGCAGTGTGGGAAGGCCAAGCTGCTAGAGAGGTTCCAGGCTTTGAGAGTTAAATGCAGGAGGTGTGCAAGAGATTAACAGTGAGAGAGAAAAAAATGATAATAATAATCAGAGGGCTGCTCTACTGTTCCTGGTAGAGTAGGAGAAAACTTAGGCTAGAGTTTCTGCTTTAGTTTCTCTGAAGGAAAATGAACTCTCCCATTTCTCCAAGATCAAGGTTTATCTTTGGCTATAAAGTACTTAGTTGCAGAACATAACCATATACAATCCAAACCCAAACAACCAAATTAGTTTCTTTAAAGACTTTGTCAAAGAAAGTAAGTCCTAACCCACCTAGCCAAAGAAATTCAGAGGCTAATTAAAACTCTTCACTCTACTTTTAACTAAATTCTGAATGGGATTTCAGGTTTTATGGTTTTGGAAAGCAACATAAACAAGAAATCAACAATTTTAAAGAAAAACTCGTTGAGAAAAATCTCTATGTGTTACTTAGCTTTGCATTCAGAGCTGAAGGAAAAGACTGGGGGACAGTAAGGAATAGATTACCTCTTCCCTTTCTTCCTTATTAAAAGCCCTTATCTCTATAAATCAAAAAAAAAATTTGCACTGAGCATCGAGTCCTGCCAACTTTCTGCCCTTTTTATAAAAACTTCACAGTCAGACAGCTCCTCAAATAAGGAAGACCAAAGGCAAGCCTCCTTTTCTGGCCAACAGGCCTCAAAACCATATCT
Source organism: Elanus axillaris (assembly GCA_026212715.1). NCBI lineage: Eukaryota > Metazoa > Chordata > Aves > Accipitriformes > Accipitridae > Elanus > Elanus axillaris. Next base: position 13,710,966 of record JANZLQ010000060.1, read on the forward strand.
TTCAGGAGGATCTGAAATGAACTTTTTAGTTCATTTTTTCCATCCCATCACCTTTCCTCCACAATGGTATTCAAAGCTTCAGGCTGTAGACAAGTAAATACAAGTGTCTAGATAACAGCACCCATTGTAAATAGTGCTAACTAATATCGTTAAGATTGTCTAGACAGCTGTTCATCTGTTCAAACACAAGCACCTTCTTCAGGATGGAGTGAAGGTTCTTCCCTTTTACTCACTGTTTTCTGCTGGCTACAACTCTTACACATCTAAAACTTAGATGTCCACACCTCATTATTGAATTCTGCCCATATTGTGAAAAATATCTGGTTTGTAGCAACTAATAAAATCTGCACTGTTCTGGGGAAGGATTTAAAAGGATGAGAGTTGAGAACACTACTCTCAAAAAGGATGAAGGGCCTCAACTGCTTTGAAAGAAATTACTTGAAAGTGAAAATGAAATCAGGTGTGCGCACCTCCTCTAAGCAAACTCTGTAAGGATTGGGCTATCGTCTCTGCTACCTCTTAAACTTGATCTGTCTTTAGGCTATGTCTGGCAAAATAACCCAGTTTCTACAAAAGGGATGAAGATTGTATCTGTTTTATCCTGAAATAGCTAAAACTTCCCATATGGAAAAGTATGTAGGGCAGATAAAATTCAGTCTGGTTTATACAATAAGCTACCACTCTGTGACAGTCGTAAAAAAGCTGTTTCTTCTCCAGCTATACTTTGAGACAAGAAATTACTCATGCCATTCCTTTTTTTGCTTTCTTTCTTAAATGTCAAAAAAGCTTTTGAAGTCCAGAAAGGATTTGTAAGAATAGGAAGATATGGCATTTCAATGTTAAGGGCCTAAAAAATTCTGTTTGGAAAGGCATGAAAATGTTTTTATAATTCCAGACAGTAAACCCTTGGAAAGGTTTTGTCTGGACACCTAGCACGAGGTACGGTGACATTCACCTACCTCCACTTGCATCTTCTCTAACCATAAATTATATAGAGTATTTAATAGATGATAGGCAGATGACAAGGTAAATTTCAGGACTCATTAATGGAACCATAATGAGTCTCATCTTTAGTAGTTCCTTTTTCCACTTAGAGATCAGGGATGCTCTTTGTTTAATTAGAGAAGACCCTAGACAGGAGCATATGTCTCTAGTGTTGTTTTGCTGAGGAGATGTGTGATTATTCTGGCCTTGTCTGTGGCTCTTCTAGCAAAAAAGAATCAAAAGCATTAAAAAAAAAAAAAAAGCTTTGCACACTAAAATAGAGATTTTCTATGCCTCTAGAAATGGAAAGCCATTTTGTCTGACTTCTTAAAGAGTTGAAACCCAACTGAGCCAGGGACCTGGCTTGTGTTCTGTAGAGTTTTCGTGAAATTCTAATTAGCCATTTTAATTTTCTTCTTAGTATTATCTGTGCCTGACTCTCAAATTTAGTTTCTGCATAAAGTGTAAGCATGAAAAGGATAAAACATTACTTCAGACCTCAACCAAACTGTGTATGTAGCAAAACCTGTCAGACTTCCCAGCCAGTCTTCTCAAACATGTTAAGGGGCATTTCCTCTGGAAGAAAACCAGAAATGACCATTCTTTTCTCCCGTGCTGTTTTTCTTACTTCTATCTTCCTCTGCTCCCATGGCTCACTTTGCACATGTAATGTAATAATGTAATTTAAAGGTATTCAGTTTAATCTAATGAAATTTATGTGGTTTATAACAGTAGATTATTTTGGCCTAATCCAGATGGTGTGTGAATTACAAAGACCACAGAAAGAGCAACACACACACACACAAAAACCCCTCCAAAACCAACCCTCCCAAAACTTTCTAAATTAAGAAAGTTTTCTTATTCATTCAATCCTATCAAGTTGTAGTCTATATTATAAGTGGTTTTATTATTAATGAGTTTGCAGCTTCCTTATTTTTGGAGTATATTTGGGGAATAATGGAAAACTGTGGAAAATGGAACACAGAATAGAAATGGAGAAAAACCTTGCTTCTTACCATGTGTATAATCATTTCATTAAATACAACCAGCATTCACATGTCACTGACATTAAAAATATATATAAGTACTCCCCTGCAAACTTGAAATGTACATCAGATAGAGCAAAGAGCATGCACTGAATATTCAACAACACTGAGAATAAGATCTGGGCAGGCTCTCTGAGTAAATATTAAACAGTCTGCCAAGACATTTTCACCTTCCATCTGCTCTAAGAAAACCACTATACACATACATAGTCCCAGTGGGGATGCATTATCAAAAGCCCTGTCTAAGGAGGGAACGAACTTCTCCATGTGATTTCTTATCCACAGAAAGAATAGGAAGAATGCACGGAAGGACAAGAGTACTTTGTTTATGTATTTTTGTTTGAAGACTGTCTACACATACTTTTTAATCAAAGCCTTCTGCACAAGACTTTACTTGACAGCTCTAAAGGAGTGCAAGTGACAGCATAAATGTAAAAACACATTGTTATTTTAATCACCAGAGTATAAAGTATCACACAACTACTCATGCTCAAAGTCAAGTTCAGTTTCTCACATCACTTTAACTAAACTACAGCTTGAAACACTGAGGGTTGCTCTGAAGTATGGACCGGAGGGTTCATCGGTTACATGAGTTTGCCAGTTTATTTCTAGTACATGCAGATCTACCATCTCTGTAAAATATTATTTCTGTTTCATATCTGTTGGGCAGGCCTGGATTCCACAAAGAGTTCTGCCTGCTTCCTATTTTGCAACTCAGTTTCTTCAGACCTCCAGACAGAAATCTCCTACAAGACTACAGAGACTGGTACATTGTTTTCTTCATTAATAAAACAAAATGTATTGATCCTTATTTTTCCCTAAGTTCACAGTCCTTTTTTTTTTTTTTCTTAAAATGTTAGTTTTTAAATGTTGCATTCCAATATTCTGCCTAATAGCAAAAAGCTGTTACTGGATTCCCTTTTTAAGGCTAAATTTTACATAACACATACATTTTATTGAATTTGAGAGTATAGTGTAGTCTAACCTCCAGATGAAGTTTGCCATTAACACTTCATTTCAGTGTTGAAGACAATCTTCTGCTCATTTCCACTTTGTCTTTAGACTGACCATAGGTGTAACATAAACAGCTGCTTACAAAGGTTTCCCATTGTCCAGATGCTAAAAGTGCAGAACATCAGTTTAACACTAATTATGCTTAATAAGAAGGAGCTCTTTTATTACTGTTCAGTCCTCAAAGAGAACTAAACATGTAATAATACTCATTGGATTAATCAGACCATCCCAAATTTCTGAGTTTTAAATGCAAAGAGCTTCACCACATTTTTGATCCTAAGATTTAGGAGAAGAAAACATCTCTCAAAAGCAAAACTGTACATCTTCTCTTCCTATTTTTTTTCTTTTTCTATATTACATATTTCATTTACCAGTGGCAATAAAAGTTTCTTCTGTGAATGCAGTATCAAGCTGCAGCATGGTTAGAATACTTAATAACTGCTTTTCTTTTTGTCCATTATTCTGTGACTGTTTATGCATTTTTTTAAGATTGCCTGCACTGAATCATTTGCACTGCGTGGCATCCTTCACTGTTTTACACGTATGAAGTAGAAAGAGAAGTTACTGAAGAAATATATGCAATATATCCCTAAATAGAAAACTTTCTGAAAATAGGAAAGTCATTAAGATGAAATGAGTATTTTACTTGTGTCAGAGTCCCCAACTGTTCCCAAAGGCCTTGATGCAAGGTGTGAATTACCCTGCTGAACAGCACTTTTAAGTACTGTACTGAAATAGCTGCTTCTTATATTCATCTTCTGTTCTGTAGCATCTGCTTTCAGTTAAAAACAGCTGAGGTGAAAAAAGGCCTACTTCACAGTGGAGATCTACGTTATACACCAGTAAAGGTTTTTGCCCTTGCCTGTATGTTATATACAGTAGTGCATACGTAGGAACGAGAAGACCTATCTGACATGATTCTTCAGTATTTTATAATGTAATGTTGGGTGAATCTGCCAACAAAGGCCTCAGTGAGAAACAATCAAAGGGAAAAAAAATAAATAAAGGCAAAAAAAAATATTCTTAGATTCTAATTATTAAAGATCAGGAGGTACTTAATGAACCAAGAAGAAAGGAAGACTTGATCTTTCATAAAAGCAGTAGCTTTCAGTATAATAGTTTCACTATTATAGAAATATAATCACGAATTCTAAAATACATATCAAAATGTTATCACATCCAGAGCTTCTTGCAGGCAAAGCCAGTCTGGCATCACTGCAGTATTACAAAGGTAAGACAGGTTTCTTAAAATGTTAAACAACACGGCATCACTGTTTGCCATGGATGAATTAGAGGAGGGCTCTGCCCACTCACTCACTAACGTCTTGCACAGATAAGACTGACAGGCACTAACAGTCTTTCAAAAATGATGTCAGTCACATCAGTTATGTACAATAATCACGCTTAAATCCACAGCCTTTTCTTGTTTCTTTATATGTGTCACAGAATTTGTTTAATATATTTTAGGGTTTCAGCTTTCATTTCTATACTTATATGAAGATGGGAACATTCATTTTTAATCTTCAGCAGCTCTGCCATGTTTCATTTCCATGTACTAGAGGTATGGGAAGAAAAACAAAAAACACAAACAAAAAAACCCTGGTATTTGTAAGCACTGTTATTACCATATAGGGCAGCTTGTTATTTCTTCAAGAGGGCTTACAGCAGCCACTCATTCTTCCTCCTGAAAAATACTACTAAAAGAAATACATATATTCAATCAAAAGGTTTAGCAGCTTGTCCACAACTGTAAATTAAAATTAATTTCAATGACATAGAACTGTTTTTCTTATACAACTTTTATAATTTTAAAATTGGTACTGTGCCATTTATATAATGCAATTATTTGGCTGATATTATAAACTCCTACAGAGATGTTTATTGATACTGTTAAATTACAGAACACGTTGTAAAGGACAGAAAGACTAGATCCAATCTCTAAATCCAAGCTCTGACTGTCTAAAGAAAAGTTAGTATGTGTTTGTGTTGCAAATACTAGCACTTACAATAAAATGTCTTGATTCTGACTAAACCAACAACATTGTTAAAATGAAGCTTGACTGTATGGTCAAGGTAGATACAGAAAATACTGAGAATGTCAAGAAAAAAACAACCTTGCATGGTGGGATTAACCTCATTTCACAGACTTCTTAACTTTGTTTGGCTGAATATTTGAACTGCTGTCTTCATAGACAAATCCAGTTTTGTCAACTATGCTTATTTAAATGTTAAGATCACTGAAAATTTTGACTGTCCGTTATGCACATTAAAAATGTGTTAAAGCTCATAGTTCAATCATAGATTTAAGAGCTCATGTCATGACTTTTAAAACACTGAGATGAAATTATATGAACGAAAAATGCCTCATCAGTTTAAGTTCACTTAATAGTACCTATTGGTAGGATACCGATGAAGAAAACTGCTAAAAGTTAATTTTTCAATTTTACATTTCTATGTGAACCTCTTAGACTACTAAACCTTCAGATGATGTTATACAGAATGGAATGTACAGGGAAAGGGGCTATACCATCCTACTCCCTATTCAAAATGCCAATTCCTTTCAATTAGGCAAGCATTCATGTTTCCCACAGATGAATGCATTTGCCCAGTAATTCCTCACATATAGGCCTGTGAGCCCCTCCAGCCAAGCAGGATACTGAATTGTTGATACAAGAAAAGAGTGCCTCCTTACTCTACAAAATTCATCCAGCTAACAGGGAGGATCTTGCCTCCTAAAATAATACAGTGTTAAATAGCATCCAGACAGCAAACAGGGAAGACTAGCGACTTTATTAATTAGATGAAGAGAAGATGATGATGTGCTAATGAGACTGACCCTCCATCATATTCCTACCAATGAGGTATATAAACCAAATCTTAAGCAGGTGATGAATACTCACTCTGTTTCTCTATAATTATATAAATATGTGTAATAATTTTTATATATTAATCTAGTAGGGTCTGAAATTATTTTCAATGTGACAGAAGTTGAACTGGGAAGAATAGGAAAGAGGTGCCTGAGAAGGGTAATATGTGACACAGCAACAACATGAATACAAGGAACATAAAATATGGGAGGACCAGCAATACGGGGGTTCCTGTTAACAACGAAATAGAAGCACCAGAGTCTCTGGGGGCAAAGAACTAGAGCCAAAGAGCTACCACCTCAAGGGGCTGAGTCCACAGAACCATGCTGGCACTGTGCTGGTAGACATGATGGCTCCTCTCAATAAGGAGGAGGCATATTTAGTACTGGTTTTTCCCTCAGTTATCCAAGTCTGTATAACTGAAGACTTCAACTAAGCAACTGTATGTGATAAATAGCCTAAGAAAGTGCCCATAATGTTGTCATCATCAAGACTGAGTACTTCGTGCCAAAGATGTAGTGGCAATTTAAGGAGAAGAATGAGCTACTGAGCTTGAAATCAGCAGAGGTATCCCACAGCATGACTGACCAGCTCTCTTCCTGGAAGAGCATTCCCAGCGGACCTAATTATTGTAGTAATACAGATATCTGTTGGGCCTTTGGGGACACTGTTAATTCTCAGATACAGAGCATTGCTTCTGGTTTTTTCTTCACTTTTCTTTTGATAATTTTCCTTAGCTGTGGTCTAATGATCACAATTCATTCAGCATTTAATCTGAATGGGTGCTGAGATTGCAGAAAGCTCTGGTAAGCAGGCGAACTTTCTCTGATCAATGGACATTGCCCCTTATTTTTTAAGTGGTCTCCCTTGGGGGACAGGGTGGGGCAGAGGCATTGCTTTTTTTCCTCTTTCTTTTAATATTAGCTGTGTTTAAGGGCTTACACTTTCGCAGAATTTCCTTAACATGAAAACAGTGGAATTGATTTGCTCTTCCTAACAGTTTTCCATTTGAAAATACGGTATTCTTGCATATCTCTATATATTTTAGGTCTGGTTTTCAGAATATGTTGAACACCTTAAACCGCTTTTGAAGTCTAGGGAAACTGGGATGTTTAAAGCTTCTGAAAATCATACAATTCATCCCAGAAGAACAACTTTAACTGAAGCAAAATAAAAGTATTCTTCCAGCAGTAGTTTCCTGACAAAGTGGATTGTTTCTTTCAAAAATTGCCTCTTCAGGAAAAGACGTTTAAAAAATTATCCTACATATCCTATATAAACATATTTTGGTACTTTGATTTAAATTTGGAAGAGGGAATGAGGAAAGAAAGAAGATGTGTTGAACACACATGTGGCTGAACACATGGAAAATTAGCCAGCGGAGATGGGGAGGGCATTGCATGGGGCTTGACTGGGTGGTGGAAGGATGGTTAATGAATAGAACTTGATGAGGAATCTTTGGGTCTGAAAAGTCAGCACGGACTATGGCGTGGTTTTAGAGAAAGATAGATTATACGAGTATGCAATGCAGCTGCATGAATCATGCAAATATACACATAATACGCTAGGAGATAGAATCTAGCAGAACAGTTTGAGAAATGCTGGTTTAGGTGGCTTCCTTTTCTGTTACAAACTTAATTTATTGCCAAACCAATTGGACAAGCAGAATATAACCCATATGCAGCACAACATGACACAGAATGCTTTAAAATTTTCTGATTCCTTTACTGCATATTGTTACATTCCTTTCAATGTCTGTCTTGTCCTTAAAGTAGGAAAAACTATGAGGGGAAGTTATGTTGGTAAAAAGAACCTTAAAGATCTTCTGTGCAGCTTGTCTACATTATTGTCTGCAGTGGCAGAGGAGATTTAAACAGTGTACTGCTGGTATAAGTCGTAGTTCAGCTGCACAAACACATATCGATTATTTCCCTTATTATTTTAAGGTTTTTGAATGATTTGAAGGGGAAATAGTTATATCTGAACAATGTGAATGAAGGACAAAACAAAGACTGAACAGGCTAAAGGCAAGTCAAATGGAAGAGTAATACTTTGTTCTTCATATTCGTGTTTTACTTGGACTGGCTTTTAACTGCAGGGAATGCAGATTTTATAGCTTCTTCATACCTATATTGAATCTCATTACTTTCGATAAAGCATTTCAGTAGTTTTTTATTTTTCTGATATAACACTTAAAATCGTTTGACACCTTCTGTGTATCAGCTCTGATTTGTTTCTTCTGCTCTGCTTTTACATTGGCTTTCACTTTATGAAGGAAAATGTAGATTCCAAATCTCAGTAGAAAGTCGGGTTTGATGGTGCATAAATGTAAATGCACATATTAATTTTAGTATATAATCATACTAAACTCTACATGCAAAGTTTTTGCTTAACAATTATAATTTTGATTACTGTTCCATCAAATCGCGCCCTTTCTGAACAGATACTAACATTTTATTATATGTTTATAATATGACACTCTAAAAATAACTAACATAGAGATTGTTGAAGTACAAGTAAAACCAGTAGCCCTTAAATATATTACTCAGTATAAACAAATGAATAAATAAACCCCTTCACAAAGTAAAGAGTCTCCCCGTGAGATAACAAGCTGCCACCTTAGGAACACATCAGTTTAGACTACAGGATGCAACAACTGCTCAAATCACAAAGAAAAGAAAACTAAGAGAGAGTGATCAAGAGAGAAAGAAAGATAAATTCTGTTGAACTTCTTTGTAAATTAATACAAAAATAATGTACTGTGGTCCTAGTGAACAAACATCTCTGCAGAAAAATTTTCCTTTAAATCACCATCATTTTTTCCCCCAAATATTTTATCTTATCAGAGGTTTGAATCTTTACAGAGTAACCAAGAAAGTGAAGCTTGTAACTGTGGATCGTGAAAACTGTCATGTCACCTGAGAGCCTACCACATCTCAAATAGATCCTGAGGAGCAGAATATACTTGCAATTCTGTCTACTTTCGTGAACTACTTCTCCTATTTTAATATTTTTCTATTTAAATATTCTGACATCACAAAGGCTGTTTAAGCAAGTTTGTTATATGTTTCTCCCACCCTTCTACTTTCTTTCTGGATGTCTAAGGCTGAAGGCACAAAGTTGTCATCCTCCTTTCTCTGAATTCTCAATGATACCTATTCTCTTCATTCATGGCCCCTGAGGAAGAACAAATTATGTAATTGGATTGATTTTTCTCTTCAAACTCCTGTCCAAGTGTTAATTCACAGGAGCTATTCAAAGGAAGTGATCTATAAATGGATTCTTCACCTCATTTGAATGCAAGATTTCACCTGCATGGAACATGGCTTTTTCCTATAACCTGATATTTACAGGGCTTTATTGTGTTTTGATTAATAATTAAACAGCAAATCTCTCTAAATTATTGTTGTATTTGAAAGGATATGTTACAATGTTATCTTGTATCAGGTACAATGAAATAATGTGCAAACAGGAAATTTTCCATATCCACATTCTCTTTTTTTTTTTTCTTTTAGAAAAGTAACCAACACACACCAGTTTACTGAGATGAGTTACCCTACTAAGCTTTCAATCCAAGTTAAGTATATTTCTATATTTTCTTTGTCTTCAGACTTTTCAACCGTCATAAAAATCCAGATCACAAATACAGAAAAGATGAAGATATTTAGCTATATAGATGAAGAACTATTAAGACAGCAAAATGAGGCTGCTTTTTGGAGAATGCATGATTCTAATTAGACAATTGAAAAAGAACTAGGACTAGATCAATAAACAAGAATACTTCATTCTTTGTAACTGGACAAATTCAAGAGTCTTTATGTGAACATAAATCCCCAGAAGATAATTTATTCCCAGAGGAGAAAATTTACAGCTGTGTGTATGTAATATCTAAATTTTACATCACTGCTTTTCCTGCTTTAAAATTCTGGAGAGAAGAGAGGCTGGGGGATGACCTAAAAAAGGGATTGCGCCTTTTGGTTGAATCCATTTAGGGTATCTCTACCATCCATTTTTTAAAATACTCAGAATATGAGCCAATCTTGTAAGGTGAGCAGAGAAAAGAACCTATCTTGAAGCATTTCTGTGAGTATGTGATGAACTAGATGTTTTTGTTGCAAGCATTTAACAGATACCTAAAGAGATGTTCTTACTCCCTAACTCTCATGACATATACATATACAAAGCTATGAACTTTGCATTGCTTTTTCTTCTGTGTTGAAGCAGGAAGAAAGAACATGCCTGATTTGCACTAGGGGCTCCAAAATCAACATGCAAGGAGGTTTTGCAATATCTAACAAATGCTTAGTTTTCCTTGGTATATGCTCAGGAAGATGTTTAAAACCTCAATCAAATTGAGTCAAATCAACAGTCTTTTTAAGTTGCATGTTTTCTGCTCATATGTAGAAAGTTTTCAGTTTCAAAAGAATTCTTAGGCCATCCAAGAAAGTATCTTTTATCTTCGGAAGTCTAAATGCAGCTGAACAAAAGACAATCTGAACTGTTATCACAGTTTGGTGAAAAAATTATATCATATAATTATTCAGATGTCATTTAAGTAAATCTGATCTGGCCTTAATCACAGAGTTACTGATTTTTACCTGCAGATGATATGCTTAAGAAACTGTCCGGAATTACAACGCATTACCCTTCATACTAAGGAGTCAAATAGCCATCTTGGGGTCAGAATATTAAAGTGTGATTCTAGAATGAATCTAGAATGTAATCTCTTACAAACACACCTGGGCAAAAAAATAGAGCAACCACTTATTTAGGAAGTGTAGGTATCTATTAGTAGTGCAACAGTCGGTTTGATATGCAGGTGTTCACTCTGAGAAATTAGGACATTTTCATTTAGTTCTCTTCATTTTGATTTATTCATGATTCCTTAAATGCGGGAGTTTGAAAATGTTGGCTAGGGCTCAAGTCAGCCCATTCCCATCTCAAATATTTCATTGGAAATTAATCACTAGTTGACATAATGTTACTTTTGTATATTCTTTCTCTCCCTGCCACCATAAATCAAATTGTCTATGCAAAGTTACAATTTCAAGAGAAGGAGAAAAGGAAGTCAGCTCTCCCTGCTCTCCCCTTCCCCCATGCCCCATCATATATCAGTTTATTGTTTGGTGGCTTAGTACCATTTGGACCCAAGACAGGTACTATAGTTTACCACTGTTGTGTACTGGATTTTCTAAGTATCCTTACAGCCTAAAAGTCCTTAGGAAATGCAGTCACCAGTTTCTAAAATCTGAAAAGCTCATTTGGATTAATTTGTAAGGTAACAGACTAATTTCTCAGCTCTGTAGTTATATGGGAAACCCAGTGAGAGCATCAGCATCCACAGTTTAAAAGTGCGGACCCAAGAGTTGTGCTCTTGAAGCTACATGGCAGTATCAGCCAAAAAACCACTTTGAAGTGTTTCAAGACATGGGTTGTTCTTGGCCTGAGGTTGTTGGTCTGCCAGGCAAGAGCAGGCTCTGAGGAGAGCACAGCTACAACTGAGAATATCTCTGACTGTCCCAAAGACTGTCACTGAGAAAGTAGCAATGGCAGAAAAAAACATTATTACATTGCACACATGTCATGCACCATGCATTATGTGGAGCATAATTTACTGGTTTTGTTTATGTATGAAAGTCACAGCAGCATTTCTACTGACAGATAAAGGATATCACTAAATTTATGCTTAGAAAGGTGGAATAAGATACTAGAATGAGGGACAATGCACCCAAAAAGGATGAATTACACAAACTTAGAAACTGTATTCAAGAACACATGCAGAATAGTCCTAAAAGATCCTAAACAAATTGGGCTTCCTAATACCAAAATACCATCTCATACTGAACAAAGGAGATTTCCATTTCTCTGGGAAGATCAGGTTGTTATCTTGAAAACACTGGTATAAATGAGGTGACAAACAACAGTATGCATATTAATACACTCAACACAGAGCTCAACTGTAGCCTAAAGCATTATCAGTGACAGAGCTGAAAGAAAGATTAATAGCTCTGACATCACTGGAAGAAATAAGTAATCATCCCACAGTTCTCAATAAAAAATATATTCAAATATAATCAGAAAAGGATCATGAATTTTACATTTTTATATATGAACCTGAAATCTAAATAGAAATAAAGAAGCAAAAAAATTTTGAAAATTAAATACGTAAGTCACAGGTAAAGAAAAACATAAACTCATAACCAGGCATTCTGTTTCTCTGTGATTCTGCAATCTGGCAGTGATGAAAAGATTAAAATATTTAGGAACAGAATTCAGGAGAAAATCCTTCATGAGCTATAATCTCCCGGTTTTAATCTAGTAAGAGCAAATGGACACAAAGCCAGTGAAACGCATGAAATATTTTCCATGATGCTATTTAAAGTGTCAACTAATAGAAGTTCTTAGATTATGTTCAAGAATTTGTATTCTAATGTGTGAACAGTATGTTTCTATTGCCTTGCACTCTAAACCTATCCTAGTAGGGGGCACTGATGTTATACACTGTAATGCATTCAAACAGAACAGTGAAAGAGGTCAGGTTTGATGCCAGCTGTCTAATCTATCACAATTATCTAATTTTAAACCCTCTTGGCACAAAGTGAGGGAAAATAAATTTTCTATTTACCATTAATTTTCCCACTGAGCATAGCCTGTTGATAAAGAAAGCAAACAAAAACCAGTGTAAATGGATAATAACCTGGCACCATTGATCTAGTTCTGAAGGTTAATTAATCATACACTTGCCTTCAAGAAAGTGTTCTATTACAAAGAACCTTATTTCTTGCTGACTTTATCAGTCGGGTGTTTTCCCCCCTCAACACCCACAGCCAAGGCAAAGATTTGACTTTCAAAAGCTCCTTAGAAGCTCAGGTTAAGAGTATGCAAAATATCTATAGTTCAGTTCAAATATTAATCATTGCATATCCTGTATTATTTATAGCACTGACCAGAATAGCAGTAGTAGGCTGGTACATACGCGCAAATTCGTTCCACAGTATAGTGTGCCAGGAGGGAGTCGAAGGTCTGCTATAGGAGAAGAATGACTCTCATTCCACTGGCAATAAATCAGTGAAATGAGAATTAATAATTTCTATCCATAATGCTACTCCAGAATTTCCTCTGAAGTCATGAACCAGAAAAAGCTCACAGTGTATTGACTGAAGTTACTTATAATCATGCGTTGGATTTTGTTCTCTCTAAAAAGTACATTTATTATTTAAATCAGAATGGCATGTATATTATTTCCTCATGTAAGTGTTGATGAAGGGCAACATATATCTTGACAGTTCAAGTATACTCATAGCGTTGCGCCTCTGTGCCACAGTCAAATAAAGAAGATAGGAGAGTGTTTTCACACTTGATTTAACCAACAGACATATAAAACAATCAAACATCAGTTAAAAGATAGCCAAGAACCTGGTCTTAATTTAGAAATGTGATAGCAGCATGCATCCTATAACTAATGCAAACATAGTGCAGGTTACACTTCCCAGACCTTATTCGTATCAGTTAAAAGCATGTCACTTCTCAATAATTCCTTCTTGATTGGGATTATAAAAATATATTTATTTAATATCGATTTGCAAACCCATTTCTTCATCCTTCCTTCATTCTACATTTTACATTTTCTCATTTGTATAGCATAGGGACATGGCTTAAAAAGTTCTTTATGACACAAAATGCTTTGGTAATTTTTTTTTTAATCTTACTCCACTGAAATGACTTGGGAGGATTGTATGAACTACTTTCTACAGTCACGTGCCTACAGATGCACCTGGTGAGTTGCTTTGACTATATTTATCACAGATTGCCTTTTGTCCCCTCTCTAGGAGAGCGTAGACTGTCATTTTATTTACAAGAAAAGACTTAGTCATCCTTCTTACTTTTTAACCATATACATGCTGAAAAAAAACTGTTGAAAATTGCCATTTCTGTTAGTGTCATTTCACCTCAGCACCTTCTAATCCTTTCCGTATGATTTAGATGTATGATGCAGCACCAATCTACCTAGAACATTCTTGTTCCTTCTGTTGCATGGCAATAAGGAGCACTGACCCTACTAGATGGTGTTTATTCAGCTTGCAACCTCTTTCAGATTTAATAGGTAATCCTTCATCCAAAAGTATGGCCTCAGATAGATCTGCAAAGTGTTTGTTGTCACATTGCTGCATTCCATTTCATTTATGACCTTTACGGTGAAAAACTGACTTCATATTCTTCTAAATGCTTGGGCAATAATGGGAGGAGAAACTAGCCACAAGATCCTGTGCCACTATAAAGTGCCTCTACTAGTAAGAAATTAAAGGAGGTTTAATGCTTTTTCTTTTTTTTTTCCTGCCAAAATATATTTTAAACAAAGAGAGAAAAGTCAAGCAACCCTATTATGTATTAACCCCATTTGTTCATCATCAAATCTGGTGTAGGTCCAGTCTTCTTTCTCACATTAGAAATACAGAAGTATGTTTACATACACAGCAATAATCTAGGTCAAGTAGCCTCTAAAATGGTAACAAGGGGTGTGTGTGAAATAGTTGTATACGTATTTGCTACTTAATAAACACTGCATAAAGTAATTTTATCATCACGACTGCAAATCAGAGATAGCTGCAATATCTCTAATCTTGCCAGTCAGCTGAAATTAGAGTGAGGCTTTTTTGTCCCCACTGTCTTATCTCTAGTGCTTTCAGATTTGAAACTGGTTTTAATGAAGGGGAATATTTCAAACATTCTTCAGTTGTATTCTAATATTTTTCAACATTAGTGACAATATTCTTGTCCTTTAACAGAAGATGATATCAATTAAAAAAATAGTCTAGGAATTCATACTAAAGCAAAAAATGTAATTTGTAGTGCAGTTTTTAGTTAAAGTGAATGTCAATTCATTAAATGTTGCATTAATTTTCAGCAGTACACATGAAAGTCGCTTGGAAGATCTGGCACTGGTTCCCTTATATTTATCTGTCTAACCTGTTATACATATTAAAAAGAGAGACAGCGCAAATATTTTATCATGATGTATGACTTTACCTTATTAAAATACAACACAGAACATAAGTCTGTATGCTTATATTTAAATATTATAAGACAAGAGAAAATTCTTGAACAAGGCCTGAATCTGACGTTCATGGTTCTAAGCAATGTGCAGTTTAGTAAGAACTCCGGAGGAACTCATCTTCATGAGTAATTAGTTTATTTTTTAGCCTAAATTTTAGTTTTAAAAACCAAACCTTTTGTTTTTGGGGTTTTTTTTTTGATGAAATTCAGTGGAAGGTACCAAAGAGTAAGGTGCTATAAGGTTCTGCTATCCGCATTGCAGGCTGTGGTGAAGGTTGTCTCCTGTACGTTGCAGTGCAACACTGCTGCCCAAAACCATAACTACCCAACTTGGCTTTACAGGCAGTAGGCCTTTACTGAGGGGGTTGGAGCCTTAAAAAGGAAAAACGTCCAGAATCTGTGGGGAGAAACAGACTCTCGGCCACAGCCACGTGCACCCTTGCAGTACCACACACGGTCGGGCAGGTCCCAGGTCCCTCCAGCGGGCTCTGGGAGCCGGCGAGGGGCTGGAAGCAGAGCTGGACCCCGGGGCTGGCTGGTTCCACTGCCCCGCAGTGCTTCTGCGACCGCAGCTCCCGTCCTGACAGTTTCCCAGCCCTCTTCCCTCGGTTGGAGGTCTCCTCCGACGGCAAGAGCCCGGCCCCCGGCCAGCCCGGCCTGCCCTCGGCCCATTGCCCGGCTGTTGTTTTCCTCGGCCATGGCAGGTGCCTTGTGCTGCTGCTCGGCTATTTTTCCTCACTTGGCTACTACTTCTTTTCTTTGTAATTCTCGAAGCAGTCTTTTCCCACCTCTCAAGGCTGGTCTCTTCTTCAGTGACCACCAACTGACAATTAGTGAGATGTTTTACCAACTTGAGCCCATACTTTCAAGACTCGTACGATTATCTCACACTTAAACTGTGTATCATAACAAGAGATACCGGGTACCAAACTCGAGCTCATGCAGCCAGTTTTCTAGCAAGTTGACTGACCAAGGCTACCGCATCACACATTTAGCGTACAGCAAAGTTAGCGAAATTTTCACCTGTGGCCTGTTACTAGCAATGGCAAGACTCTTCGTTCTGGGTCACTGCGATGGAACAGTAGATTCTGGGTAATCTTTCTGCTAAATGAAGAACCGTGCAGAAATGCAGGCTAAATACCAGTAGGCTGATTTCTGCATTAGCACAGGACTGCGGGTTTGTTAGGTAGCTCAGGTGTTGAGGCCAGAAATCCCTACACTGCACTTCATTGTGCAGTAAGATTGCATCTATAGTCATGTGAAAAGAATATCAGATATCCACTTACAGATGCTGAGATAACTGCCTGCGCGGAATCAAATAGCTATAACTTCCAATTCTGTGACAAAACCACCATTTTCCTTCAGTGAAAAAATGAAAACTACAGTTTCTGCAGGTAGCTCTGGAGTGTAATTACCACTCCATGCTGTGATTGAGAACATTTTTGGAAGGCAGAAAAGCCATGAGTATACATAGTATCATGCCTCTGCTTACCCATATATCCACTGTGAATGAGCATATGTTATGCTTCTTAAATTTCATGAACCCGGTTATAATCATATGTATACATACGTTACTCCACAATATAGAATTCAATTTCTTTTGTAATTAAAGGGGACAAGAAACTGGGTAATTGGAGAAAATTATCATCTGTGCTCTCCCCTATGGATCATCCCATAAACCAATCTGAATGTCTTCCCGCACATGTGTTTCCATCGCTTGAGATTATCACAGACAGTAAAAGCCAACAGAAAAATAAACATACAAACCTTCTTGTAAGTTCAAGTACTGTACATACTTAAACTGACTGTTGACCAGTAACCTGTTTCCAGTCTTTGGAAAGACTGGCTATATAAACCACAAAAGGATAGAGTACATTGGAGTTATATCTACCTGAAGAGATTTCAGAGTTCACACACTAGAATTATGATTATGCATAAACTCTATCTGAAAGCTTTATTCAAAACTGTATTCAAAGCTTTAACATAGCAGAATTTATAAATAAATGTGACAATAATTATTGGTTTGGAACACTTGTTTTCTTATCTGTCCCTAATATGATATAAATTATATACTGTGATATACCTGTTAAATCACCTTCAAGGTGTAATGATAAAATGAGATTTATCAAGTTGACAGTAAACTAATTTCAAATTGATTTATGGGAGCTCAGTACATTATGAAGTGTTTGTACTATATAACCACTTTATCAAAGCAGGCAATGAAGCTTACTTTCTACCATTTACACCAAGACACAGGAATTGTTCATGTGATCAAAGATTAATATTTGCCTTGTATATCTCATATTTTATTCACAGAATATCATTCTGACCTAGTTACTAGAGAAGATGCAGCTGTACTTAGAGATTTAGGTCACCCTTCAGTTTACCTCTTCTTTAATAAAGTCCAGTTCAGAACTCAGCTAAATACATCTATTCCGAAAAAAAAAAAAAAAAAAAAAAGAAGAAAAGAAGGTAGTTTGGTAGTAGGATATTCCCAACAGCATTCCTATCTGCCACTTAATTCCTCACTTCCTCTGCCTCCTTAGCACAGCAGATGTAGCTGCCTCCAGCGGGACTAAATTAGTTACTGGTGGAAAAAATGATCTTCACTGTTCAAGCTTTCCACCTGCTTTTCTGTACCTAACTCATCACCCCAGCTATGGACATCTCTTTCCTTCTAAAACAAGGTCAGAAGAGATGAGCAGCATTAACACACCAGGGTTGCTGAAATTTTAAGCTGAATATCACCAAGTCTTTGTAGATTGGCCTCTGTAGACCTAGGGAGTCGTCTGCAGACTTCAGTATGGCCACTCAGATGTGATGTACTGAAACGTAGTGAAGGTGTAGCTCCTTAATATGCTTTCACCCCTGATGCTGATACTGAATTAATTAAACATTCACTTACTGTAAGAGAATTTATGTATATTACAACATTTTACATATAGTATACTCCTGTTAAATGTGCTATCAATATTCTTTATGGAGTTAGAGTAGTGACCAAATAAAACATTAAGTTCGTTTTGAATTTTGGGTACTGCAAAGAAGAAATTATTCACTGCCATGATGCTCTTTTTCCTTCTTTTCTTTCTTTTTTTGCTTTTTTTCTTTTTTTCTTTTTTTCTTTAGTCTTGTGCTCCTTTACTCTGAAGGTGAAACTGCAACATTCAACAGACTGGTTAATTAATAGGTACCGAGCTCACTG
Source organism: Elanus axillaris (assembly GCA_026212715.1). Lineage (NCBI taxonomy): Eukaryota > Metazoa > Chordata > Aves > Accipitriformes > Accipitridae > Elanus > Elanus axillaris. The sequence goes on from JANZLQ010000060.1 coordinate 13,729,133, forward strand.
CTGACTAACAACAGCTTTTTTACTTAAAATACTACTTAAACTGAAAACAAATTACTGATTTATCTTGTTGAAATAGTTGTGACACATTCCAAGCCTTATCAATAGAAAACTGGCACTTTATAAGAAAAAAGAAAGCCATAATTTTCAACATGTTTCTGTGATAATTGGGCTAAAATTTGTCCCAATGAATTACGCTATCATTAGCTATCTATTGCATTAGCCACATGCTTTTCTTCTTTCCCTGCTAAATTGCAATATCATTTTCTTTCATGTCTTTGTCTACTGAGAAACAAAAGAATCATATATGATACCATTTACGTATGTTTATCCAAATTTATGTGTAGTATATTTTGCCTAGAAAAGTACCTTTTGTCTTACGTGAATATTCGGACTTTGGGCTTTTATTTATAAGGAATCTTTGATTCATCTTAGGGCTTTATCATTTCTTATGAGAGAGGAATGAACTTAAGTGTCTGTTGTACTTTGCTCTACTAAGCTTTATTTGCAAAGGGCTTTTGTCAAAGTTGCTAGCAAGAGTTTCATGTCATTTTATATCTAAGTGTGTTTTGTAACAGTATTTTAGCTTGATGTAGAGCTGAGTGCATATTGTGAATTTTTTTAGATTTTACTGTGTTAAGGTGTTATAAACTGAAGTTTTATAGCATCATATAGAAGAAGAAAAGCATATTCAATAAATAACAGTACAAAATATGTTCATAAAAATGGCCAACACAATATGAAAGTAGATATATACCTTCCAGGACTGATTTCCAACTTTCTAAGCGTTTAAAATCAATGATAGCATTCCACTACTGTTCAAGAGACCGTATCCTATTCAACAGTGTTTTGAACAGGGAAGTATGAAAAGGAGAATAAACTCTGAGTCACCAGCAGAACATAAATCATTCAAGTATACAAAAGTATTCAAATTAGAGAGAAACTACCTTCCAGAATTCAAAATCTGTAAAGAAATAATTCATGAAATTACTGCCCAGTCGTAAGGAATTGTGGTGTGCCTGGAGAAATAAGTGCTGTATTAACAAAGTAAAGAAGGTTACATGCAGATGCAGTGATTTAAAGCTTTTCACGGTTCTTGTCCAGCCTATACATTAGTGTTTGTATTCTGTACAAATCTAGTTATGGTGTGCACAACACAAAAAAATGACTGAAGTAAAGTACAAGTGGGGAATTACCTGAACCAAAGATATTGTCACAGTATTCCTGGGTCTGGTTCAGAGGCATAAATGAGAAATCAGCTGATCTCAATATTTTATACTTAAGAAAAACTGAAGAAGTTAAGTAGAAATTGTAATAATTGGAAATTAAAGTTAGATTGTGCCATATTAAACAAGCTTCTTTCTTTGGAAACAAAACTTTAGTCTTGTTTTATCAGCAAAGGGAAAAGAATGGACCTGTTTTATCTGATCTTCACTGAAGTGTTTAGTGCAATGCTATCACTATTTGGGGAAGTTCTGGAGGAAAATAAAAATTAGTATATGAATGGTGAAGTGGACTTCCTATTTGTTTTAATTTAGACTAGTGTAACTTTTGTGAAAGGACAGTAGTAGACAAAGATTTTAATAAAAAATAAAAATTTTAAAATCCTATCTTAGGATTAAGCAAGAAGTAATAATACAGCATAAGATAATATAATAGCAAGCAATATAGTAACAGGTAACGCAATACAGTTACATTAATAAAAATGCATGCAATAGACATTATTAATATATATATAAAAGGAAAAGGAAGGAACATGTGGTGATGGACTCATGGATCCTTTTGCTACCCTCCAGAGAGCCAGCAGTACCAGGCAGCTAGCAGTTTTGTGCAATTTGAATTCACAAAGCACATAGACTAGATAATAAGTCAGAGGAGAGGTCTGAGCAAATAAACACTGTGATCTTTGATGAAACACAGGTCTCACCCTTGTTAAGTCACCTGTTTTTCTGAGAAGTATGCTAGGAACCTTTTAAATGTTAGAATAGAAGCACAAACTCTAATTTTATGTTCTCTCATGAAGATAAAGGAAGGTGTTGTTTGTTTGTTTGTTTGTTTGTTTAAAATGTTGTTGACAAACACTTCACATGTAAATTTTGAAAATTGCCTAATACTAATCACAATAGAAAGTATTACACGTTGGGGATGTATTTCCCTCAATAGCTACAGCAATCAAAAGATGACAGGCCTGATGAATTGTTAACATTGTATAGTTCCCTTACGGTGAATCACATCCAGCTTTTCTTTGATAGTCATACTTTCTCTTAATCAAACCCGAAAATAGTAGGAAAGATTTTGTGACAGGTTGCAAGTTCCATTGAACTTCAAAGACAATCATATGTTTAAAGGCAAGATTGCTGAGGAAAGGTTTTTGATGTGATGGCTTTGGGGGGTTAAAAGGCAATACCTTATAGAAGGAAGATAAAAGATATATTTATATACATGTAGTTGCATGAGTAACAGTGAAAGAAGGAATAAACTTTCAGTCAGTCCAGCAGTCTTTGTTAAAAAGTCACCAGAATAAGAATGAATACAATAAAGTATGATCTATTGGGGTTTGCATTTGTATCGGTTTCCTGGTCCTGGGACAAAGTATCGATGTATGGGACAGGTAAAAAACCGGGAGAAATTAATGTAATTCAACAACTTCCGAGGTGGTCTGAATGAGATAGGAATCAGACCTGTCAATTGGTTATGCAAATTTAGTGGGTATTTTTTAAAAGCACAGAATCTCCCAATCTGTATACAACTGCATTCTTTTTTCTTTTTTTTTTTTTTTTTAAGGAAAACGGATTATTTTTACCAACATACAGCCAATAGTTTGACCACTAGTTATTTAAAACGGTAGTACATGTAATAAAGTAGAATTGACCATCATGGTGGTAGAAGGCACAAGGTCCTGCAATGAGAGAGGGACTGAGACCTGACAGACAGCATGCGTAGGGTGAGCCGTCTGAAGTGCCCTGAAAAAGCTCTGCCTAACTACTTACCAGCTGGAATTCTACAGCCACTTAAAATTTTGGCCAGTAAAATCAACTGAACACAAGATGTTGCTGAAAATTCAGAAACCTAGTTTTAAGAGTCCTTAACATAGATAACTACCTGTGGAAGAGCTCTCATCTCCCATAAGACTCAGTGAAAATTTTGGCAGTACAACTACAAGAGTCCAAAAATGGTCAGGTGACAAAGTAAAGGTTCCTACTTCGGAACGAGCTGACTAGCTCTCTAATCCCACTGACTCTGCTGACTAGAGCCCATTACTGCAGCCTAGACGTCAAGTCCACCTGCAGACAACGGAATGTAGGTGTCCAGCTACAGACCTGAAGCCGACCGCTGCCGATGAACCTGTGTTTTTGCAAAGGCTAGACGACCTGCAGTAAGGAGGGTTTTGAAGAGTTTAGTGTCTGTTTCCTACTTTAATAGGATTATTAAAGCTTCATTGAGAATCGGCGTGTTAAATGTCCTACTTCATTAATTATTAAAGGCTGTACAAGTTCTGGCAGACGCTCACGTCCCTGAGGGCAGCAACAGCCCTGAATGCTCTTGTCCTTGCCCAGGGCCCAGGACCCCACGGCAGCCCCTTGGGCTACCAGCCCCTGCCCCAGAAATGCCACAGCAGGGCCCGTCCCCCGCTCCCCACACCCTGCCCTCCTCTACATAGATTTCAGCTGTACATAAATTTCCCCCCTTAACATTCAGTATTCTCATGTCTAACCCATTTATGGAGCCTTACCAGAACCTCTCCACACCTGCCTGACATCCAGAAGCTCTCCAGAGACAAATGCTACTTTCTTAATTTGCAGAAGGAATCCCTTTCTGCCAACTTTACGTGGCTTGAGGGAAAGGACTTGCAAAAATCCCATTGCTCAGCAGTGACAGGTTATGGCAAATTTCTTAATATCAGAACTTCAAAACTATGTAGAACTTGGTTCTATTATTTTTATTGAAAGAAAAAAAAAATGAGCCCTGGTAATCTTTACTTATAAAGCTGTTTACTAAAAGAATGTCTTGTTCTAAAGTAAAATTTGGATCGTTAAAGTTGCATTAAAAATTTTAATGTTCATGTGGTTTTTAGACTTGGATATTACCATAAATTCTGCTGCTGCATGGACATAAAATATACCACTGATTTCTGTTATACCAAATTCATTAAAGCATTTATGATGAAAAAAACCAGAAAATAATGCTTACTCAACACACCATATTTTAATTATATAAGGATGAAAATATCAAATTAAGATATATATATTAAAAACTCATTTATATTCTTAACTACAAGAATAACAAAAACTTTCTCATAATGTAGTTTAACTGAATTTAATGATACATTTTAGAACTGAGGCTTTAGATTAAAAAACAAGTATAATATTATGACAGAAATTACCATAAGAATGCATTCAAGACAAAACATTGCAAAAATACTGATAGAAATACACTATTTTTTATAAATACATGTTATCATTCTCCTTCTGTATTTGCACACATCCAGGATAGGAAAAGTGTCATGGTATGTTGTTTGAAAGGTACTTATTAAATTACATTAGAATTATTCCTCCATTTATAAACCTTATTGTAAAGGACATACGTAACATGAAGTCCACATAATGTATTAATGCTTTATATATATGTATATATGGTATATATAATTTAAACACCTGTCTATGTTTTCTTTAGATAAAACAGTCTACAAATTACATAATTATTTTACTATTCAGAACTGATTTCAGATCATGGTCTGTAATGAAGGTGATATAAATGGTGATGCAGAAGGTTAGCTATGAATAGGTTACAACATGACACTATAGTACTGAAACCAATAAAGAACTCACATGGAGGAAACACTAGCCCTGAGAAATCAATAAAAGTACTTTTGTACACATGACTGAAAATAAAGAAAGAGCCAATATTTTGAAAGAACATACTGACAGATATATAAATAAGGCAGAAGCAGAAGTTTAAAAAATCATATATAGGAGATGTAAAGATGTTCCTGTTTCCAATAAATACAGTGGGTACAAATATGTTACCATATATTCATATATTTGTAGTCAATAAAATGATATACAGTGAAGTCTACAGTGTGTACAAACTACAAGTGATGTTGGAAAATGCCCAGGAAACACGTTTTATCCAGTTTTGTTCTCTTTTTTTTTTTTACAAATCCTTCTAAATTAGTGAGTTTTAAAGGTTTAGTATTACCTTTTGTTATTATTTTCATTAGTAATTATTCAACGTATTTCTGTTGGTGTAATGTATCATGATACAAATCACCTGCACAGAAGTGGTTGGCTTGGGAATGCAGTTTTGGATTGAAAATCTATTTGTGTTTCATAGCTCTGTATTTACAGTATCAATGTATTGTACAAAGATAAAGCACATGTAAAGCCTAACACAAAATTAAAGTTATATGCTGCTCAGCTTTTCTTTTTTTTTCTTTAAGTAGCATACTGAAATACTTAAAAAGAGTATATAAATATATAAAGTATATAACTGTATAAACTATGTTCCTCCAGGTGACAAAAAAAATTCAGAAAATAACCTGAGAAATACACATTATCAGGAACTATACAATTAGCAATAAAACTAGCCAGCGACTTGAAGTCAGAAAAAAGTACTGAAAATCTAGGTAACCCCACCAGAGTGTTCCCTGCTGAAGGGTAATTGGCAATAGAGGGGTAGATAAGTTCATTTGAAAAAAACAATATCTAAAATACACATTTTCTTGAATATGCAAAGGTATATATTTCCAATTTAAATATATATTATTGCAATTTTTCCATTGCTTGCATATTCTCTGGAATATGGAAAGGGGGTATTAGATTAAATGAGATTATCACTTTCTCTGGATTGGAGTCAATATTCTTGCATTGAAAAGAAGATTGCAGATCCTTAGGGTATTGCGTGTGGGTTTGGTTTGAGTGCAGTGCCTACCTGTATGATTTTAAATGATTTATACTCATATCATATTGGTGAAATCACACTACACTGGCATCTTCTTGTCCTGAGATCTTGCAATTATAGCCGATCTCATTAATGAGCAAATTATCCATGACTGGCCCTATGAATCCCTCTGTTATATGTCACAGGAAATATTTTTAACAATTTATATGCTCTTTAATAATATGCCACATTTATCAAACTTTATTTACATGCACTCTGGAAATCCACTTAGTCCTAAAAGAGCCCAACAGTGGTACACGTTGTATGCAGCAGTAATATTTCTTATAGTCTCCAAATTACACAGTTTAGAAGTAGAATGAAGAAGGAAAACTGGGAAAAGTAGTAAAAGAGTAATTTGTTTCTACTTTTACTTGTGACTATCCATGTTGATTATTTGATGAATGGGGAGATGTAAAATGAGGAAGACAGACAACGGGATGTGCAGGTAAGTGTGCTCTCTGAGTTATAACCGAAATCTACTGTATAGTGACTTTTTCCGGTTAAGCCTGTGACTGTGGAGTGCTCTGCTTTCCTGAGCTCATCTGACAGTCTCCAAAGTTTCTTGCTTTCTGTGCATTGATTTTTCAATGGAATTGTCATTTCAATTGATGAATTCATGAGACATGAAGTAAAGATGTTCTCCCTGTTTACCTCAGGTGACTCCTGCTAAAGCACCAATGTCCTCTGCAAAGAGTAAGGAGCTGTGCCAGTAAATAATGACATTGCAGAAAGAAAACAGAGGAAGTAGGCTTCTTAGCTAAAGCATCTTGAAGCAATATCCAAAAAGGAGGAGAAAGAAAGAAAAAGACCTTTCTTTCTTTTCATTGAGTTTTTTTCTTTCATTCCATCTTGGTCATTGTATGTGTATATATCCCTAGGTCTCCTTCTTGGCACTGATACTAGGTTTCTAACGGAAATCTAGGAGTATAACATAGACCACTGATGTAGTCCTACACAGATGGCACCATCTTTCTTCTGTATCTGCATATGTTCAATTCCTGTTTTGATAAAAAGAGGAAAGACAGAGTTATTAAAGCTGAAAAGCTTTGCAGAAAAAAAGAACAAAGAATAACTTTGCTTTTCGAGGTAGTGCATGTGTAAGGATTAGGATGAAATAGTCATAGAGAACATAATGAAATTTATTTTCCCATAATGAATCCGTTGCCCATCATGGGCCCAAATTGACTCTCTCAGGCTAGTTTCCATTCCGTGTGATAGCTGTCTCCCTTTCCCCTGTAATAGAAAGCTCCCTGAAGAAAAAACAGCCTACGGTATATAACCTTGCCAAAACCAGAGCCTAGGTTATGGACCAGAGCAATGAAAAGGATCGGAAAGTGATTTTCAGAGACTCATGCACAGCTTTGGGTGAACAATAGGTAGCCAGCTGGTTGGTTAAGTAACCCATTCCCAACTGGTACCAGGGTCATCCCTGCTGAAAACACTAACAGAAAGATTAATTGCCTACGGAGAGTACTACTGTGTTTTGTTTAATGCCCATACCAGAAACTAGGAACTGGTAAACCCTGAGGATTTGAAGCACTGTGTTTTGCTGCTGTCCATGTTGTACAAGGCCCATCGGTTGGAGAGTTGAAACTGAGATAGTTCAATTGAAGTCTAGAGGTTATCAACAAGTACAAAAATTGAAGAGTATAGATTACATGCTTCTGGGTTTCATGACAGTATTTCCTGTAGAATTCCCCACATTATTGCCATGCCCTACAATACAAGGTTTCTGGTGTTTTCCAGTCTTACCCTTGTTGGGTACTAGAGATGGTCTTGGTTGGATGTTTGCACTGGTGATACCTGGGTTCACATGTCTTTTCCACAGCTGTCTATATTTAGTGAAATGTCAACTGTGGCTGTGTATGATTTTATTTACTCCCAAGTCTGTATACCTCATCGCATACTCATGGATTCCTGTGTGACCATTTAATGCAGAATATTAAAACAACTTTCAGAGCAGGGATCAAGATCCATAGCACTCCCCCGTTAGTCCTTGTAGAAGGTGCCTTTATTGGTGAGATATCGTTGTACATGACCTCTCATTCACTGTTTTATCCCAGGCATTTTCTTACATATTTTTTCATTTAGTGATTCATGATCATGCAGTTAAAAGAAAACATGCATTCTAATTTTTAAGGAACACTGTATAATTTCACTGAATGTGATAATCTCTTTTTCCTCCACCAGCAATAACTGAAATGAACCTGACCCTTCTTCTTGTATTGCATTCAGTGATCTCTACACAGACTGGATGTAGTCCAATTCAAACACATTTAAAGGATTAAAATAGAAATTGGTTTGAGGTTTTAAACATCTGTGAATTATGACAAAGCTTAAACAGATCTTCTGATCATACTGGAAGCCAATACCTAAGTGCTGAGCAGGCTTTAAGGTTCAAAATGAGCCTCAGTTGGCTGACTGATTTTAAGGATTAGGTAAAACTTGGTGTACAGAAGCACTCTATAAAATACTCTGAAGGACCAAGATTAAGATTTATGCTGTCTAACGTTAGACAATAGATTGTGTCCAAATCTCTAAGTTAGTAATTTTCAGCCTTTTTGTTATAATCAAAGATAATAAATAGGCACTATTAGGGCGTTTTAGAAGTACCTGCCCGATCTGATATTTGCACTTCAAGATGAGACCAGCTGAATGCTAGAAATGTCTGCTTCTTTCCACTAACATTGCAGATATCAGATTATGATCATGCTTAAAATCTGCTTAACCTGGTATTTAGGCAGCCTGTCGGCCTTTATTCTTACAAGTTCCCACAGTTTCCTACTATTTTCACTAAAAAGAACAAATACTAAGTGTTAGCTTGCAAATTTTGAATATGCAGAAAAGAGTATTACTGAAATAAACTTCAACTCTGTTGAGAAGAGGTTTCCCAGTTAGGCTGTGGGCCCTGTGGCCCTGGAGATTTTTAGAACCCAGCCACACAAAGCCTTCATCAGCTTGAGCTGAGCTTTGAAATTAACCCTAGTTTCAGCAGGAGGTTGGATTAGGTGACCTTCAAAGATCCCTCCAACCAACGTCTTTCGGAGGTTCTAAGAATAGTAATGTCAGCTGTAGTAAAAAGATCCCACGGGTGTTTGATTAATAAAGAGCAAAACCGCTAAAATAGAAGGTATGACTTTTGCTGCATAATTATTATTCAGAAAGCAGAATATTTATGTAGCTTTTCTTCAGTCTCCTTAATGCCCAAAACATTCTCCTGCCAATGAAACAAGAAATTGATAAAATTATGATTTTAAGTATAGAATGTGGCATACAATGAGATTAGATATATGCTAATTAAGTCAGTTATGTTTAAAGGCTTTCTACTGTCTGTTGAATATAATTTGAAAGGGAAAATTCTGGTCTTTGTTCTTTTCTGTGACCTCTCATGAAAAGAAGAAAGGATTTTCATATAGGCTTTTATTCTTTTAGTGGGGGCAGAAGGAGAAGGATTTGGTTGCAGATTGTAGGTGAAAATTTCCATATTTCATATAGTAGTATTAGGAATTCTAGATATTATATATTAAAAAGTGTTTTCTTAATCTTTGAAAAAAATTCCCAATGAATATTTAATGATCTGTCATATTTCTGAAATATTAAGATGCCAATCATAATAATAAATTCTATTTATTCTGAAAGAAATTGTAGCTATTTAAAACCAACAAATAAATAGTTTTCAGTTGCATTTCCAAAATTTTGACATCTTTTTTCTCATTTTTTCTTTTTTTCCCCAGAAAGTGTGATAATTCTTTAAATAGATAATGTTATTTAATCTTTTAACCTAGCTTAAGAGAGTAGCAAATTGTATTGCGATCATGAGAAGCTGCATCCTGCTGAAATATTATAATCTCTTTAGAGAATAGGTATTCCTATCATTTCTAATCACTACTTGTTACAAAATACTAAAAAATGGAAAACTAGGACTTGATTCAGTCTATCTAAATATAGGTATTTTGTATCATCTAGGGAAACTTAGGCTGAAAGAAACTGGGAAATGTAGAATTTCAATTGGTAAATTTGCCACTAGTAATGCTGTGCTGGAGGGCTTCAGTGAAGCAGAAAGCAAATGTGGAAAGACTATTTGACTATTGAGTACAGATAAGCTTGACTGAAAAATTAATTTTTACTTGCATCTGTACAATTTTTTTTCATCCCATCTCTGAAAGAGAATGGGGGAACAGGAGAAGGAGCGGCCGGCAAGAGGATCCAGATACATAAATATTCCTCCTTTGATGATGAAAATCTACGTCTGAATCCAAGAACTAGGACTTGGACACTTTTTATGGGTACATATTGCAGATAAATTGAACGCAACAGAATTTCTACGCAGACAATCACATTCAATAAGGTTATGCAGCTCTGGGTCCTAATGAGCATACACTGGTGATTACCAAATAAACAGTTAGGAATTCTTGCCATATGGAAAGTTATCTTCAATGTTTACAATGACTTCACCCAGCTGTCACTGCAAAGTGGCCAGCAGTAGAATTACTTTCTTTTCAATCTGTCAGAAAACTTCAAAGACAAGGTACCATCAACATGGATTGTTGTTTTTCAGTATTACACCCCTTACAGGTAAGAAGCTGTTGCAGACAGTCACATTTAAAGTCTTATAAACTCTTAGAAATCTCATATATATATATATGTTCATTTCTACAGTTAAGCATTAATTTCAAAAGACAACGGCACAGAGAAATACAGAAGACATAATACTGATTGTATGTTACATAAAACTTCCCTGCACATACACCAAAATGATTCAGCTAATCTTTGGTGGCAACAAGCTATGTCCTTATGTAGCACCTTTGGTGTATAGGTCCAGGAAAAAAGTTCTCATGTCATGAAAGACTTGATGAAATTCATTGAATCGGGCTATTTTGTTGCCACAACCAAGGGCATAGATTTTCAGTATTAGAAAACACCCTCTAGGGAAATACAGTAGACCAGCACGTTATTAATCCCTGGCTTCAGAGACAGTTCAAGGTTGCTTGTCTACATTGGCAAAATTCAATTTTGTGGCAAGATCGGGATGGGTTCACATTAGAGCAAAAGAGGCAAGTAAAAGAGTGAGAGAGTTAATGAAGAGTGAGTGGATTAAAGATCTTTTGGAGAACAGTGTCTTGCAGAGCCAGCAATGCCTATGCAACCTTATCAGTAATAGAATGCATAGCTGAGATGATCTAGGTAACAGTATAAAACGTGCCAAATTTGGGTACAGACTTAGCAAAATTGGGACCATTGGGGAAAAAAGAAAGAAGGCAAGGGAATGTTGTTTATCTGGGAAGAGGCAAGGGCAGAGAAAGAGGGGAGGCCAGCAGGGGAAGAACAAGCCTGGGAAAGTGAAGAGGATAGAAGGGACCGGCTGGTCACCTGTGAGATGCTGGTCTGCAGGTTTTTCTGACAGAGCACCAGACCCGCACCAGTCACTGCAGACTGTCCCGTCTTCATAATATACTCTTCTCCTAACGATTTTCCATGTGAGTGGGATTTCTATTCTGCATGTGGGGATGCACTTGCATGGCCTGATTGTGAACTCCAGCATGAGCTACCCAGTGAGTGGGATGAGAGATCTGGGTACCAGCTGCTGGACAGGCCAAGCATCTCTGGACAGCTAGTGAAGAAATCCATGTGCATCTGTGCACCTGTGTAGGTAGCCGTAGCGAAATCTCTTTGATGACAGGCAGGGGGAAGGACTGCCTTGTGCAAGACGGTATTTGGGCTGCCGTTTACATTTTATAACTTCTGTTGGATCTTTTACTGCAAGTGGGTAGACAAACACAAGTTTCAAGACTGTTAGAGTGAAGCTCATCTGTTGTATCTGAAAGTTCCTTGGACTGCTGTCTTCTTCACCAGACAGCTATATTTTGAAACTAAAGTTCAAAAAAGTTCTTTCTTTTCTTTCTTTCTTTCTTTCTTTCTTTCTCTTTCTTTCTTTCTTTCTTTCTTTCTTTCTTTCTTTCTTTCTTTCTTT
>JANZLQ010000060.1:13741140-13768403 GCA_026212715.1 Elanus axillaris
TTCCTTCCTTCCTTCCTTCCTTCCTTCCTTCCTTCCTTCCTTCCTTCCTTCCTTCCTTCCTTCCTTCCTTCCTTTTTTCCCTTTTGTGTTGTTTTCCTTTTTTCAAGTTAAAGGAAATCATTGAACCTCCCTTTCTTTCCAGGATGTGTAGATTTTTCTTTAAAAATATAAATAACATACCAGTAGCTATTTCTCAGACCTGAAAATGTTTCAGATCTCTTTGTACAACACTTACAACATAAACCAGAATGACTTTAACATAACATGAATTAAACATTGCAGTAAAATAATAAAATAACAGCATCCCTAAAGCCATTAAGGATTCTAATGTGGTTGTAATCCTGAAAACTTTATTTCTATGGAAGATTGGAAGAGGAAAGCAATTGTGATATTATAACCTTTGTCTTATTTTCAGTGAAAAATAATCAAGAAGAAAGGATTTTTTTTTCTTTTTGGTACTGAAAAACTGTACTTAGACTTTTAGATAGGGAAAGGAGAAAATTAAAATCCATCACTGAAAGATATTATAAGTGTAATACATTTTTCCCTTCTTTTCTAGATTCTCTTTTCTCCTTTCCTCCAAATGAAACAAATGAGAAAAGGAAAGAGAAAAGGAAGAGAAAAAAATAGAAACTACTATTGTCTTTACTATTAATGCATGAAAATAATGGAAAGCATATTCAGCTGAAAAACATTAGGAACCTCAGTGATTTATTTCTTATTTTATGGAACTTCTTTCCTGCTAATGAACTTCCAATTGACAAAACTTTCACTATTACTAGTAATACATCTAGAAACCAGTGGGTAACAGATATTTTCTCATTGTTTTTGCAATATCTTTTTCTTGACCAATGTTTTCCTGTAAACTCACATAATTCTCTGGGATCATAATTTTGGATACATAAGAAATTAATTTCCATTTTGGTTAGAAAAGTCTATTTCCTGATTTAGGCTGGTCTTTAAAATGGAGATATTAGCTGAAAACAGATCAATAATTTCAGGTCACTATCTTTTACAAACTTTTCTCAGGTGACTAATAATCAATAGGTCAGAGAAGAACCTGTTCTATCATAGGATGTAAAAGGTTAATGTCATCCTGAAGACCCTAATACAATTAATTTAAGACAAACATAATTTTCTAAAGGTTAGGGCAAAATTAATCTCGTAAACAAGAACTTTTCATTTTTCACAGAATACATGGCCCTAAACCATATAGCTTCAACTCTTTACAACTATTTTCGGTTTATAACACAGAACACAACATGTATCACACTGCTAGTGAAATTTTACTTCAAGGGTTTCTGTGCATGTTCACATAAACAAATCCCTCTGAAGGGTTTTGGCAACTGAAAAATAAATTGAGTTCCCTAAGCCCTATCCCAATAAAACTACAGATATCCTTGACTGTAGCTGTTTCTACTTCTTGCTACCACCACACTTTTGCTTTGCAGGCCTTTAACAAGTAGAGACATTATCTAAGATCCCACTCCCTTTATTTCTCTTCTGCAATGAAATTCTGAGAGTTCAGTGCTCTGAAGAGTGTAGTCCTGACCTAGTTCCTTGTAGCATCAGGTTTTTATCCTTTCTCTGGATTTAGTACAAGCTTGATGAATTTGGATCAGGTTCTTCTTGGTGGTCTTTTCCAGAGTCAACTAATCCTAACCCTCCTCTTCTTCCTCTTTTAATAGAATAAATTCTTTAGCTGTGAATAAAGGCTGAATATGGAATGAACAACTGGAATCTGTCACCAAGATACATGATATCTACCACTCATTGTGTGTTTGCAGGTTTGTGATTTCACTACTAAAGGATTTTGATGATGGCATTGCTGCACCCTGCACTGCACAGAGCTGCTGCCTTGTGCTTGTACACCTCAGGCATCCCATGAGTAGATTCAAACCTATTATAGTCCTGAGAAGGAAATAAAATAAAATTGCATTGTTAGATTACTTCCAAAAAGGAGGCTTGGGAATATTTTATATTAATGTATTTCTATATAGAAGAAGAATATCTTTAAGAATTTTCCTTGGAGGAAGGATCATTTAAAATCCAACTGCATCCATTATTACACAATAGTAATTAAATAAGCGAGGGTTTGCTCATCTCTGCAGAATAAACTGCGGTTCTATTTCCATAGTTACCTGTATCATCATAAGGAGATGACTCTGGGTCCTAGTGTTCTGAGTGCTAAGAAGTCCATCCCCATTTAGGGCTGGTTTAGGGCAAGCCTCCTCAGGAGCAGGTTGGCATGTTCAAGCCTTGTAACACTTGGCCCAGGTCGCCTCTAGGTCCCATATGATACTCCTGCGAGTCCTGTGGATAGCCTGCTCACTGTAAATAAATCATCTATTTAAAGATTAAAATTTCACTAATGTTGAATACATATAAAATGTCATTTTAAGGGAATCTTGTTCTCACCTTATATATATACACACTCAGATATATGTATTTCTTTAAATGTATTAAAGAACTGTACAGGCAACATAAATTATTTTTAAGAGAAGGCTTACCAATTTTCTGTAAAACCCAGTCAATCTCATTCTTTTGCCAAAATTTGAATTCAGTTCTGTAGTAGTAAAAAAACATTCTACCTCATCTTTGTGAAAAGCACCTATTGAGAGTCTACAGATGAAAGTACTCAGAAAGATCTTAAAGCCTGAAGTTTAGGAAAGTTCTCAATTCACTGGTATAAAATGACAAATAAGATTTTCATATGTGGAGCAGGTTGCAATGATCAGCAAAACTGAGTTTGAAGGAGACTAGCTGTGGCATTTTAGCCAAGTAACGCTGTATTGCCATTGCTAGTAATGGGTTAGTAACAAAATTTTCAAGGCCTCGGGAATGCAGCTTGTCAGGCTTGGTTTGCCTGAACTTTCCTTGATGTTCCTGGTTTGATCTCATTTGGTTTTCCTGCAACAGATTTTTTTTTTTTTTTAAATGACCGGGTAGCTATGGCTGCCATTTGTTTTATTTTTCCTTATATTTGTATGGAGCAACCATAGTTCTTATACTAATACTTGCAACAAGTAGGTGTGCCATGCAAATGAGATATTTATTACTATTATAATGATACAGTGTAGAGGGAAACATACCTAACTTGATAGCAGTGACTGAGAAGCGGGGAAGCGGGATGTGGCATAGAAAAGTACAATAGGGGATGATAAGGGACGTAGGCTGACACTGGAGGTGGTTGATTAAAGAAAGGCAGATCTAGAAGCTGGACAAAACAAGTGTGAAAGTAACAAAGAAAACAAAGAACAAGTGTCTAACATAAAATGCACCATATATAATAAATTTGTGCGTACAGTGAAGTTGCAGATCAATGGAGAGCATGATGTGGAGCTTTGCTGGAAAACAGACCCAAATAAATCCAAAAAAGGAGAAAGGAGGGGAGGAAGAAAAAAATAGGTGGAAGAAGAAATGTATCACTAGTGCTCTCTTTGCAGTGAAAGTGAAGAACCTGGAGCACAGATGACCTGCTGCAACCATTATTTATAACCAGCCCTGGCCCTCCAGTGCCCCCGCTTGCTTGAGGAAGGTTGGTGCTGTCAATCTCAGAGTACAAAGGAGTATTGAAAGATGTAAGCATAACACATAATAATTTTAACTGTATTATCATTATTATTACTACAATTATTATGACTGTGTTTTGGTTTTCTGTAACAGTATTTCTTAATTTTACTTTTTCTCCTTTGCAATATTGATATCTGGACTAACAAAGATTCTCTGATTAGATTGTTAAGATTTACATGATACTAAAAGTCAGCTATTTGCCTTGACATACAAAGTATATTTCCTTTTTGCTCATAGCTATACTTTATGCATAATGCAACTGGAATTCCAAGAGCATATATAGTTATTTTGCATCTACCTTGTTGAAAGATGGCTTATTACACAAAGTCAATAGATGACTGGAGCATCCTGATGGGAATGATAGTAATTTCCTTTCTGCAGATGAATAGGCATCAGACAATGCTTTTTGCCTATGACATAAATCATAAATTTTTCATAGAAACAAAAACCAACGATATTTTTGGAATAGGTATAGCTGCCTTAATGCTCTCAGTCAAGGGTTCAAACTTGATTGTGTCAGCTTTAGTTATAGTACAAAAATAAATATATCTTTTGTGCAATATAATATAATACTGCACAAAAATATAGTGCAAAAATATAAAGGCTGATAATCAAAATACATAAATAAAGCCCATATTATGTTGTCAGAAGTTCTTTAAAAATGGTTTATGCACCAGACAGTGTCTCAGAGAATACTTCTGTTAAGGAAGGAGTTGTATTAATTGCTTCATTCACTGAGTGTTCCTCAAAACATTATTGAGGAGTGTTCCTCAAAACATTATTGAGGCAAAAAGAAATATTCCCTTTAACTTAAACAAGTTTAAAGTGCATTCTAAAATGAAGATTCCTTCTAAACATAAACACATCATGCCAATATAGATTTACTGGGGTACCCTGGCAGTCCAGTAACTGCCCCTTCCAGAATGGCAGAGGCTGCCTAAAGGTCCTCTGCTCTGTCTGTCAGCCCCATGCAGGTGTCTCCATACCTTCAGCAGCAAAAGATACCAATGCTTAGGTGGTTACATCATTCCTAAATGTCTGACTTCCAAGGTGCCATACAGAGGCAAGAAAGTGTTCCCTTTCCGTTTCCTGAAGTTGCTTACACTTTATTGTATATTAAATTAAATGTTATAGCAACATTTGGATGAGAACCGGTGATGGTATGGATATAAGTCACAAAATAATCACACAATTATTTCAAGTGGTACTTCTTCCTATTAAAATAATTGCATCTTTTTGTTGATCAAACTCTTAGCATTGGATCAACCTATTGGATCAAACTCCTAATACTTAGCACTTTACGTTCTACTCCAGGCCAGTCAATTCAATTAAAATGCTCCCACTGTGTATGATGAAAAGTCCTTTGCCGACACTGACTATGTTTACTGGCTGGATGGGACATTATGTCCACATTGTCAAATATCCTGTGGATATTCTTTTGTTTGCTTGTTCCATTTCTTAATGTGCTATGTATTTTAACAGTTGAGTGTACTAGAACGTTTATACTCACTTCAGAGAGGTAATCTTGTGTTCTCCCCTTGAGGGATCTCTCCACAGACGGAATCTACAGAGCGTTGTGTGAAAAACCATACGGGTCCACCTGCATGAAAGCAGGTTGTCCAGCATCTGAAGGCATGCAAAATATACTTGCTATCTATATTCTTCTTTTTGTTCTATCTTATTTAAACAGCTATTTTGTTATGTGGTTTGTTGTCAGGCCTTTTGTTACTGAGGTACAAAAAGAGCCCCACACCATCTCTCTCTCTCCTCACCCCAGTGAAGTACATCTTGTTTGTTGGTTTTTAAGATATTTGTGTTTACTTACCAAAATGGAAGATATTGGAAAAGTGACCTTATGACATCCTGAGGCATCTCTGTTTAATTTTCACTTGTTCTCTTATGTGTGTTCATGTACAGGAGAGAGCTGGATGACATCCGCAATAATGTCACTGAATGCCTTCTTAAGAACAAAGACTAAGACAGCATTGTAATAAACAACATTTTACATTCTTTTAGATCCGAAACCTGACCAGCCCGTTTTGAACTTTAATAGGATACTTTTCTGGTAGAGTACAAGAAAGATAACCGCATATGCATCAAATGAGTGGATTAGGACTCTTCAGAAGTTAAAGTTCATCTCTGCAATTAAATCAACTCTGGTAAAAACAGCAGCTTTGCAGAAAGGTCATACATGAGTGCTGAGCGGCTGTAATCCAAAGCATCTAAAATAAACAGCAAATGAACTGCCTAAGAGCTTGTAAATCTAGTCCTTCCTGTACATCTGCTGACAAAGCCAATATGTTATGGCAAGGAATTTTTTAAATAAACTAGAAAAAGAAGCTAAATTACATTGGCAGATTATTTGCATTGAAGATACCTAGCAGAAATCTTGTCTGTCAATGGCAAAAAAGTTCCATTTTATTTTTCTTTCTACTTTTTTTTTAACTGTTTCCAAGTGTTAATGAAGCTGGAAATGGATCTTAATATATTCAGGAAAACAAAGAACAGGGTTTAGAGAAGACAGCACTTTAAATGAGAAAAGACAAAATGTAAGATTACAGTTTAAATAAATATGCCAGGTAAAAATGGGGACACAACTAAGGTGTTTAAAAAACTGGTATATGAAAGCAAGTTACTACAAAGCATTTTTCCACAATACAGTATCCAAAATCAAAAGATTTTTAAAAAAAAAAATCTGCCGCTCCTTCCTCCTCAGGGGGAGGACTCTCTGATGGAAGTGGAAATGATCCACTGCCTATTTTTATGAACACTGTGCCAAACTCTTTCCTTTTCCAGCTTCTCAGAGATTTAATAGTGCAGATTCTCTTATGAATTCCTCCTGACAAAAACTTACTACCATTCATTTGTAGGTTCTGCACTCTGCGTTACTTCAAATTTAACTATATTGAATTTCATTTACAGTGTGTTAGTGTAACATCAAATCAAGTAAATATGCATCTTATTTTTTCCCTTACAGATCCATTGCTTTTTTTGGTATCAGTGATCCAGAAAGAAAAACCCTAAAATATCCTTCACCAGGTATCTCACTTTTGCTTTGTTACCTGAAAGAGAATTGAGAAATATAAATTAAGGGCTAATAATGAAATAAATTCTTTTAGGAAATGTTGAAAAAAATAATCTTTTATTATTTTAAAATCTAAAAGGAATAGAGAGAAGAATGGGTTCATTCGGAATACTTGGAAAATAAGAGTTAATATTATGATTTCCTGAAGGTAAAATCAGTGTCATTACAAATGTTCCTCAACTTACGTATAAACTTTTAAAATGAATGTTCTGATGGTATTTAATATTTGCTAGTACATAAAAAAATAGAATTTTTCAAAAATTTGCAATGGGTACGAAAATTCCCTGAATTCTAGAAGATGTTTTTAATCACTACTTTAATAAAGTCAAAGTCAGCCATTCCAGATATGACTTCTCAGAACTTAAGTTGTTTATACAGATCTAATTTATTCTTCTACATATCATATGCTTGCTAACATAGCTCTTCAATTAAATTATCAGATACTCATTTTACCTTTTCTTAGTACTTAATAGTGCTAGAAGATGAAGGAGCAAACATGGACAGATGTAATTATTCTTGACTGAATATTTCTGCAACCTAAATCATCATTTCAGAACAATGCACAGAGAATATAAATCATATAAATTTTCAGTTAATCAGAATTTTGACTATTCAGAAAGACAGTTTTTACTTGAGTGCATAGAGGGTAGTAGTAGATAAATGAAATACGCTTTACCGGATGGAACTGAATCACGGACTTACAGTTTTTACACTAGGAGTGGATTTCTTCAGTATTGCAATCCACAAACTAGAGCAACTTTTCAGAATGGAAAAGGGCAAAATTAAGGTTCTGATACAAAACACTGACATCTGTTTACAGTTTAGCTTTGCTAATAAATAAAAGGCCAAGTGCTTTGCTATGAATTCAGAAGGTGTAATTATATGAGCCTTCTTTCACAGCTGTGTTGGAAGCTGTGCTCTGTCAGGCAGGACACATGGTTTCCCAAGCCATTTGGAAGAGTATACCAGCTGTAACTGGTAATCATTTTCCGCACTTTATACTCCTATGCCTTAAACTCATATGCCTTAAATATACCTTATGCATCCACTGAGACACCTTGCCTTAGGATGACTTGCTGATTTTCCTAAAGCACAGAGACTAACATGCTTCTGATCTATGTGAGAATAAATGTCTCATTAACTGCTGTAAACAACTTCATACGGAGATATAAACATGTACCTTTACTAAAAATTTCATACTTGAATGGCAATATGGACTTGTAGTTGGAATGATAAAAAAGATCTTAAGTGTCTTTTTAATACTTTTACCCAAGCACTGTTCATTATCCATGTTTTAGTTTGTATTAACATACTTCAGGTAGTACATGTGTGACACAAAATTTTAAGGTCGCATATCCCAGCATCAAAAATTTAATGAACATGTAGATAAAACAGTATTAACTAATGCTTTAGTTATAACAGTTATTGGTTTTGTTATTATTAATAATACTATAATATATAGTTTATAAATAATTTTTCTATATGAGGAAACAATCTCAGCAACCGTGCTGTAGAAATTAGTGAATCAGTGGAGTAAGTGTAGCCTTTAGAAGTCAAGATGCAAGATAGCATTTAGAACTACAAAACCATTCTAGTTTAAAGAAAAAGCTTTAACTTGGAAATCATTAAAAATAATTTTGACTTGTCTCTGAAATTCCTGGGGTTTATTGTCTCATTCACTGTGAGCCAAGTCATAGAATTCTGCTTAGGTGTATTACCCAAGTAATCCTTTCTCTAAACCAGTAATAAAGTAGCAAGGTAGGTAGATCACTACCCGGAATGGTAAAAGTTAATGGCATGATAATGTCTATGACACAGGCAATATGACTGTTACCTGATTATTAAAATACATACTGGTTTGTTTATTTTAAAAACAGCTATATGGGTGTATGAAATGTTTATTAAATGCAAAATTATATGAGACATATAACTGTGAGACCAAGAATAAGTACTATTGGCATCCTTATATGACAAATCATACTTTCTGTGTTTAGCTAGTCTTTTTGCAAGCAGAACTAATTGTTAACACTTGACTCCTTACTTGAGTGAGAATGTCAGGATTTGGTCTTTATTACAATTACAAAAGTTTTATGCTAGCATTGATAATTATATAGAATTGAAAGACATTTTGCAATGATGTGATACCTTCTGTCATTAAGCAGAATATTAACAATTATAAATGTGCTTAAAAATTCCTTTCGGAATCCATTTTGCAATATTTATTCTATACTTTCTGGACAAAATTCATTTCCACAAGAGTAGTTCAGGACCTCTGCTGTAGATAAGGTTCACTTAAAATAAACTTTTTAAATATTTCTACATATAGAACGCCTGTTAATCCATTTCAGAATTGAGTTATATCCAATACCAATAGCACTATTTCTCATAAAAATTCCCTCTCTTTGTTCAGAGAATATTAACCAAGATAATGTCTATTAATAACAAAAATTTTTTAAAAGCCCAGAGATTTATAGACAAATCCCATAAAAATTAGATCAGCAAATAATCAAATCTATTATATATAACATAGAAGATAAAAAGTAGATTAAAAAGAGTCAGCATGAATTTACATTGTCAAATTAGTCTAACTTTTGCCTAAAATTATTATGCTCCTATAGAGAAAGCAAAAATCTAAGGTATCTTTACCTTAGCAAGGCTTTGAAATTATCCCAACATGCTTTTTAATAAGCTATCTGAGAAACATGGAACACATAAAACTACTAGCAGGTGGTTGCATAACTAGTTAGCTGTTATCAATGGTTTATTGCCAAAAAAAAAAAGACTATAACAAGAAAGGTTCTACAGGAATCCATCTTGGGTCTAATTTTCTTAATGTTTTTTTGTTAATGTTTGGATTGATGGTATAATTACCTAATTTGCAGATGACATGAAGCTGTAAGAGACTAAAAATCTGCTCAATTACAGGATTTTTTTAAAAAAAACAAAACATTTTCACTAAAAGAAGAAACAAATTCAACAGCAAAGACAAGGTATTGTGTTTATGGAGAAACAATATTTGCCCAAGCACAGCTCTGGGAGCAATTGGTTTGGCAGCAGTTCTACTCAAAAAGGATCCAGGGTTGTTGTGGATATTGTGCTGCTGGACACGAACAAAGTATGTGGTTTTATCACAGAAGAGAGTTTAAGGACATGGTTTAGTGGTGGACTTGGCGGTGCCAAGTTAACAGTTAGACTCAATGATCTTAAAGGTCTTTTCCAACCTAAATGATTCTATGATTCTATAAGCACCTGTACATGCCATAAAAAAGAGATGTAAAACCTGTACGACGGGAGAAGGAGGCTTTTCTCTTTCCTCACTAGTGCTAAGGCTCAGCTGAAGTGGTGTCCAGTTTAGGGTATTGCCCTTCAGGAAAGAAGTGAACAAACTGGAGACTATCCTGAGAAGAGAAACATTTGTCTGAAGTTTAGAAGGAAGCATTACAGGAAAGAATGAAGAAACGTGGTTTTGATGGTTTTGCACAAAGCAGAGAAATTTGAGGGAGACAACCTTGGGAAAAAATAGAGAAGGTGACACAAAAAAATCATCGTGGTGTCTATATGATTGCATTATGGCAAGGAATGCTCAAGTTAAATATTAGGGAGCATTTTCTAGAAAATTGTGCAAGTGAATGAATCACTTAATGAGGTTGTGGAACACCTATCTTTAGTCATACTTAAAGATATGCAGAAGTGGCTATCGGGAACAACAGAGGTACGTACATGTCCTTGCGTATGATACTGCACTGGAACAGCAGGTATGACTTTCATGAGCTTTCAGTCATATTTGTTTTATGGCAACTGCACATATTTTTATTGTAAATGAATTCTGCTTATGATGATTGTTTCTATTCTTTTTATTTATAGATAGCTTTCTGAAATATTTTTCTTACTTTCTTGTCCTTATCATGGGTATTGGAAAACTTATTTCCTTTGAAAATCAAAATAACTTAGACTCATTAGAGCTTTTTTAAAAAGCATGTATTCATATCTTCCTGTGATCAAAATCATCTAGCATTAAGTATTCAAATCCTTATTTAAAGCCCTCCAATTTCTGGCCCCCAAACCCTATTTGCTTAATAAAAAAGGTAACATTGTCATTGCAGTGGTATATTCAGCAACATTACTATGTAAGAGGAAAATAAGGCAGCATCATTAACTATCACTGTCATAAGAACTGAACCCAGAAAGACATTTTCTAAAGTAATACACATAGGTCATTTGTAACAGCCATTGTCTTAGCAGGGAAAATATGCGTCAAACCAGTAGACGTGATGATTTTCAGTATTATCAGTAGATAACATGGGGCAAATATCTTGTGAATGTAAAATCATCTGGTCCCAGTAGAACAAGAATGCAGTCATACTTCTGTAGATTGGATTATCAGGCCATATAACTAAAGATCCACTCTTTGGAGGATTTGATTGATAGTACCTCTTATTCTGGAGACTCTTCTAAAAGTCGCCTATTACTGCTTACAATTAGATAATGCAAAAGACACGGTTAATGAGGCTGAAATATTCTGAAGATACTCAAGTGGATTTTGTGCACCTGGGTATATTAATGTCTGCACTGAATCCAATAGCTAAAATCAGACCTTCACATCTTTAGATACAAGTGAAGCTACTATGTTTTAGCTACTACTGGCTAATATTAAAGTTTGCCTAATGACACTTCAGTGTATTAAGAAAAAAATCTATCTTTCCATATTATTTTAAAAGAAATAAAAATGTTATCTTTTACTTCTATCAGTAAATAGATGGCAGCCATTCAGTCACATGAGTAGTTGGCAAAGACTCTGTGTTGTAGAACTAGAAATAGCAAATGTTTTTCCTCTTTTCATTCAGATCATTATATAGTCAGATTAGTGGTTAAATAGTGCTAGTTTTCCTTTCCCTAAGTGGCCTTGGAAAGCAGAGCCTGTAATTTAGTAACAGCTGCAAGGAATTAGCTGAAAACAATCTACTACAGACATAGACAATTCATATTAAAACAAACAAAAACAAGCCATTCACACAATCAAGAGCCTCATCCCCCAAGTTTATTCAAACTACTCATTCAAATTGTTTTGAAGTTCTTCCCCTGGGTTATGAAAAGTGTGAAGCATGTTGCCACAAAAAGTAACTTCCAAGTGTTTATATTGTATATAACTATACCTAAAATTAATTCAATTTATTTTTATGTTCAGAAGTTAACAGATGTAGAGAACCAGTATGTTCAGTTCACCAAGTCAAGTCTAAAAATTATTTTGGTATAATTGTTCATGAGGTTTTCTTAATACTGAGTAGCATTATCTAAGTGCTGGAGCACTTGTCTAGTCTCCTACACCTAAAAAAAAAATTAATCCACTCTTGCTGCTGTCTTGGATTTTCCATAGCATGGGCAAAGAAACGCTGATGTTCCTACTTCTGTGCTAAGCAGAGCCGAGCAAAGTAGCAGTGTCCAAACATAGAGCAGCAGTAGTTTCTTGGGGTGCAAGAAGTGCATACCATGTACTTACTGTGTACTGCTGCTACATACAAATCATATTCTGGGGATGAATTAATCACAAATAATTATAGGGATGGGATTCATTAAAACACCTCATTTCAGATCTGTATATGTAGGTATGTACATGTGAGATACATCTAAAGTCCCATTATACTCGACAGGGATCTAGTCAGCATATACACTGGACTTTGGAGAATTATGTAGGAGAAAAAAACCTGCTGTGAACACACTGAATCCTCATCAGGGGTTTCTGTTCAGCTGCTTATATATAAGCGTCTAAAGCTGTCTGCAATATGTGACATGGGACAAAATGGAGACAAGGCGGTGTGCCCAGGAGTGTCCCAGTTGGGCCTACGTTGGCTGACTGTGAGCAAGTAAACCAGGCGCGAGATCCCCACCTATGTAGTCATTAAGGATAAACATTGGGGGCGTCCTTCCATAGGAATGTCTCAGACAGAGACCCCAGTGTCCTCTCAGTTGTAATCAAATGAAATGGGTAGAATTGTTAGAATGGTTTTTTTTTTTTCTTTGTTTCTTTGCTGCTTTCATGTGCTGCCTTGTCTTACTTGATCCTCCATTGTGGTATGGAATTTTAACTGTCCTTAATACAAGACAATGAAAGCCTCAAGAAAAATATGCATGACATAATGCCCAGAATGTAAATACTCTGTTTCTGGACAGACTCACAAGTATCAGGGGCGGAGAGAGAAAAAGTTATGCATATTCAGTGATGTTTATAACAATATCTGAACCTTTTTCTTTGGATGTAAGGCTGACTAAATGTTTTATATTATATGAAATAATCTACTCTAATTGCATGTCCTTAGAGAAGCATTTCACAAACTGTGTTGCATGCCTCCCTTTGTCTCCTCCCAAGTGAATTTAAAAAAATTACACATCTATTTTGCTTAGCATAATGATCAAATTTTGGTATTATGAACAGAAGTAATAAACCCACTCCTTCATATGCCGCCCCTGACCATCTGGTAGTTTTTATGCCTCATCCAGAGGACCATGACCCACCATTTTTTGGAAACATAATCATAAATGCATATGTCTCTCTTTGATTAGAGTGTATTTTGTTTTTATTGATGGCAGCTTGTTTATTGACTGTACCAATGAAATCTTATTTTCCAAGGGATGCCATTGAGTTTGATGTTGCCTGATTGTATGACCTTCAGCTGCAGAAATCCATCTGACATATTACTCCTAAATTAAGCAGATAAAAGAAGATGTTCATGTAAATGAAGACAGTGAAAAAAATCAAACTGATGATTGGTTTTAATAATTTACTATTTTCTTATTTTTTTATAAGCCTTTAAATGACAAATGCAATGTTTGGCTCACCATTTTGTAAGCCAAAATGTGAAGGTCAAGCTGTTGTTAGTGCATGTTTTAACTGATAAAATTCCCTTGTCTTTTATGGTTACAATGCATATAAAATTATTTTATGTGCTTAAAAGCCTAATTTTATGTGCTTAAGTGTTTGTATTATTAGCTCAATCTTATGTTCAAGGATATTTAAACTGGCTAAGATGAGATTTTTCTCCATCATTGCTGTAGTTTTTCTTGTTTTATACAAGAAGACTACATCTAAGCCTAAAAAACTCTGTCAAAACATTGATCTGACCCTATTAGGCTGTTTTCATTATCTATATAATTTTAATATTTCTGAAGAATGAATAAAATGGTTATTATAAATGTTCACCTATCATAGCTTAAGTTGCTTGTTACTCAAAAACACTAATAAGAAGTGATACAAAGTTTACTAAGATTAAATTTTATTTTTCTTCATTTTCCTCTTCCTTCTTCCAACTCTTCCCCCCTCCCCCTGAATTCCATTTTCTCATTTTCTTAGACATTAAAAATTGCTTTTCTTCTCGAACCAAAGGTACATCAAATTTTTCACTAGATGATTAGGGAAAATATGTGAACAATATAACATGATTGTTATAATCCTTCATCATCTATATTCTTTCAGATTCTGTCTTAATATTTAGGAACTTTATGAGGCAGAAAGTATATCTGGACTAGTGTGATAATAGCCAACAAATCTTTATTTGTCCAACCTCTTTTTGAACCCACTCTTCTCCTTAATATCTTGTGAGTATGAGATTAATTTCATTGTTAAGTGCTTCAGTTATTCCTAATAATCTGCTTTAGATTGTTATCCAATTGATTTCCATATTTATTTTATTTTTATTTACTTTCTTTGTCATTCATGATTTTACAGACTCCATCTTATCTTCCATGGGTTGTTTCTTTTCAAGCTGAGAAATACACCCTCTTTGGTGTCATTTCATATAGAAGTCTTTCCATGCTTCTGATCATACTTATCACTTTTCTCAGCACTTTGTCTACATCTGCTAGATTTTTCTGAGATGGCTGATTAACACATTATTCAGCATGGAGTATACCATGCATTTATATGACAACATTTTTTTGTTTGTTTAGTCATGGTCTTCCGACACTGAGCTGTTTGGCTCATAATGGGTTTTGAAGATGGAGGCAAAGGCAGCATTAAACGTCTCTGCTATGTCTACATCCCTATTTGTGAGATGACCAACCTCATCAAGCAAGGGAGAATATTCTCTCTGATAGTCCTTTTGTTGTTAATATATTTTAAAAAGCCCTTTTTGTTGTACTTCACAGTGCTGGCCATCTTGAACACTAACTGAGCTTTGGCTGCATGAATTTTCTGCCTGCAGTGGTGAACAGCATCTCTGTAGTCCTCCCATGTCTCCTGTCCTTGCTTCCAATGTCCATACACTTTCCATTTCCACCTAAGTTCTAGAAGATTACTGCTCAGCCAAGCCAGCCTTGTTAGAATCAGATTTTTTTTCCCAAGACTAAAATAGATTGGGGTTGATGGTCTACTGCATAGATTACTGCACTTTACACTTCTAATACAGTCACAAGAAAAAAAATAATATTTCAAGGTTGTTTTTTTCTGTAAGGTTAATTGCAGCTGTGATTCCACTAGCAAAAGAAACTCATACAGGGATATTACCCCTGACTGAAGTATTACAAATTCAGATATTTTTTTTTCCAGAGAGTTTTTTTCCAGAAACACTCAGATATTTTTTTTCTCAGTTTTCTAGCTTTGCCACAAACCAGCTATGTAATATGACAATAAGGAAAAGATTTTAAATGTTTCCAGATCTATTTAGGTATACAATATACTTTATGTAATGATCTTACCTGTTAAGGAACTTTTGAAAAGGACTGTATTAAACCTGTCTGTATTGTGGGAACCTTAAAAGATAATTCTTCTTAAATTCCAATTGAGGAGTACACAACAACAGCCTTCAAAGTAAAAAAAAGTTCCTAATCAGAAATGTTAAAAATTATAACTTCTGCTGTGCAGTGCTAGAATGATAATGACTTTGTTCAGCATGGTTATTGATTAGCAGTGTAAGCTAATGAAGTGTGCACCATTATGACATTTATCACTATTTCTCTGAAATAATCTTTGTTGTAAGAGAAAATGTAGAATACATGGTTGGTTTGGTTTGGGTTTTTTTAGCTACTGTGTTCAGAAATCATATTTCAGATACAAAGCATGGGATACAGTTCTCCCCTGAGCTAGATGTCTGTACCTGAAATGTTACTGGAGAGATAGAAAGCCTTCTAGAGGACAATTCACCTGACAGTTAAGGTTCTTGGGATGAGATGAATCAGCAGCTAGAAAACCTTATTTCTTTCCATTGAGTGTATAGGGAGTGAAGAGTGATTAGTTAACCAGTATGCTTAGATGCTGTGGATGTCTCCATTTAGTCAGATGAACCATATCAATGATTGTCACATTTGGGGGGGGGGCAATCATTCAACTAGGAGAAAACCACCCAAACACAACCCACCCCACCCCACCTCTGGAAAAAAACCCCAACCTACTCTTATATTCTGGTCCAATCTTGCTCTCAGGCACAAGGTTTTCCAAGCTGAAACTTGCTGGTGCAACTCCACATTTTTATTGCACAAATTAATAGATTCTATGAACAAAGTTAAATAAAACCAACTTTGCAGTTACTTTGTAGTGTTAGAATATCACAAGTTACAGCCAAACTGCATTGATGATTATAGCATTGGTTGTTCACAAGAAACCATTTTATTTCAGGGACAAATGCTACCCTTCATTAAGGTGTGGTACCCATACACAGAGAATAGCACATGATTCTACTGGACTTGCCTGAAACAGAAGTATTTCAGAGGAAGCAGCTGCTCTGAACCTGTTGTGTCATGTCTATTAGTATACGAATAGTGATGTTCACAGGGGAAGGACTATTTTGTTCCAGGACTATTTAAAAAATGAAGACATTTTTGTCACAAGAATTAATTCCTTAGTTACTTATTTTAGAAAAGATTCTTACTGAATGTCACTTTTTGTCTCTACTTATGAAGGTAGAAAATAGGATGCTATTTCAGTTCTGAGATGCAAACTGTTGTACCACATCCGGACTACTGAAGTTAATTTTCTTCAGGCAACCACATGGAAACCTCCAGTTCAGATAGCAATGGAAGGAACAATGTGAAATAATTATAATTTTCCTAAATAATAACTTTAAAAATGATAGCGAGTAATCTGTTAGAGGATTGGGTTATAATAGTAAACAAAGGAGACGTGCCAGAAGAAGCAAATTAGTCTTTAACCTTCAGTTAGCTGACCCAGGAACATTTATGAGGTTCTGAGGCTCGTTGTCAAATTTGACATCCCAGTCTGGTAGATCTGCTGCTTTTGAAAAGAAGTAGCGTTCAATAATAAACACAGTACAGAAAAGAAAAAAAACTCAGTACAAACTAACTGGGTAATAATCTCTTTTATAAGTGCAAAATATAGACAATGACTTGATTGTAAGTAACAGATAAAGTCTAAGATATTAACGTGTTACTTTGGAAAGAATGCTACTACCATGCTCAAAACCTGACTGCTTATTTGTACTCTGTGGACTATTCTAAACCATTGTAAATTTTAATGAAAGTCTAAATCTTTCTAGATTTAACCTGTTTTATTTCTGATATTCAAATGATGATGTGTAATGTTGTTGGCTTTCCACTAAGACCATTTTGTTTGTCTTGTTGTTGATAAACACTTCTATTTCTGACTTGGTAACAAGGCACTAATGTCAACAAATGATACCTTACACCCAGCAGAAACTAAGAAAAAAATATCCTTTTATAGCAATCAAGTATCTTAAAAAAAAGAAATAAAAAAAAAATTGGCAGCAATAGAACATTTTATAAACATTATGTTAATCTTTACTGTGATCAATAATGATTTTGAATATGCATGAAATCTCACAGCATCTTTTGAATTTGAATTTGATATGATTCAAAAGGCATGTTGAATCAACTTGTAACCTTTCTTGCCTGCTTATATGCTCTCCAATGTCACTTTCATTTTCAGAACTTACTTAGAATTCAGTCTGGGGCAAAATTATTAGAAAGTGTATAGGTTAAAAGAGTTTGGGAATCTTGGTTTTGCTCAGATCAGAATACTTAACTGAAAAACATGATTAGCATATGAGTCAGAATCTGGTTCAGTATTGTGACCGACAGGTAAACTTTTATGAGGTCTGTTTTGTCTAGCTGACCCTTCTGGTTTTATGATTATTCATTTCTATTCTCCAGTGCTTTATGGAATGAGTGCAGTACACGTTTGCTTAGTTTTCTCCATAATGTTATATAACCCTATTTTAGAAATGCAGGCAACAGTATTCCAAACTTTAAATTTATGACTATTCACAGTAATATTTTAAAGCCTGCAGGCTCCCAGTGACTACACAGTTCAGTTGTTCCAGCCGTAGTGTTGTGGATGTACAAGTGTAAACTGAAAGAAAAATGCAGAGAGCACATAAGTATAGTTGAAGGGAATTCAGTGTTGTAGTTGCACTATATAAACAAACTACACAGTCTGAAAGACCAAACAAAATGTGTCCATGTGGTGGGTAAGATTTATTTAATCATTTCAGGTACACAAAATGTGTTTCAATTAACTGTTCATCCTACACTGCCTTTACAATCAATAGAAAGTGTCAATAGGCACTTTTTTTGGTCACAATCAACCTACCAAATGCAGGTTTCTTCTTAATGTTGAAAGAAGTGTGCCTAGGGAGGATAGGATCTCTGGTCGTAACACAGACGTCCAGAGATTAGGTTGGATGAATTCCACCAAGTTATTTGTAAAGCACAGCTATGCTGTCAAGTGTGGAACACTGAGAGTCAAATATAAGTCAGATTTAGAGTAACATATAGTGTCAGAGTCTTGTCCCATACCAAGGTTGACCAGAAGTCTTGGAAAACACTGTAGGTACAGAGTGCCATAATTTAGTTGGGTCCGATGGTATACAAGTTCACACATCTTGGTGCCCAGGATCGTTTCATGAAGTCTTCATTGTCATTGCATGAAAAAGGACACAATCTATCAAAGTGGATTTTTGCTCTGCATATGCTGTATGCCTGTATGGATATCACAAATCCTCCATTTGGATTACCTGTCACATCTACTCTCAGAAATTAAACATGCTTGGGACACTGTTGGCCACTGTCTCCTTTTGGCATTGCTATCTCAGCCCCAGCAAGATCACGGCTGCAAGCACATTGTCTATTAAATATTCTCTTAGTTTTTCCCGCAACTCTCAAACATTCTTGAGAATTGTTTAGAAAAATGCTAGCTAGCACAGGGCAAATTTTTAACAGGGAATATTCTCACTGTTTTCTAGTAAAGATGATCTTGCACTACTGTCCAAAAGCATTCCTAGGTACATATGATTTTACTTGAAAGATGCAGACTTCTTATGCCATTCTCTTACGTTTTATTGGTTAAAATTTCTTACACATCAGACAAAGTAGAAGAATTCTGTTCATAAAACATAAAGAAATTTTAAACAATATTGATTTTCTTTGGAGTAGTCTGATGTGTGTAGTTACATTGGCTATACTAAATTGCAACACAGTGAACCTTAAGAACCTGGTCCCCCAGTAATGCTGGATGAAAGACAAACTGGAGTGTCCCAGGGCTCTCTTTAGCCTATGTGAGTGGCATCTTTATTCACAGAAACCAGGAGGCAGGAAAAGCTGGTGTGCATTCAAATCTTACCCCAAATAGGATAAGGACGCTGCAAATATGGGACCTGGGAAATGCTCCTGGTTCTTACAAAGGAGACACCATTTGATATCTACAATATCTGTGGAGAATCCCAGTGAGATAAGTGAATCTGCAAAAGACAGTGACACTAAATGCAAAGATGAGTCTTTAGATTTGGCTCTGTGTTCTAAAAGCAAAGGGAGCTGCTGCTCTTGAAATCAAAATATCATTTCCCATTTCTTTCAAAAGCCTTGGGATTTCTCTTGGTGTCTTACATCCTGGGCTTTATATAAGGTTCAAAAGGGAAAGAAAGATGGTTTTATATCTAGTGGTCTGAAAGTTCAAGGTTCTAATGTTTACCATAACAGGCTTTTAAAATAAAGTTTGACAAACAGTTCCTAATAAAAAAAGCTCAGATGTAAATTTCATTACACTCTCTAATGGAATAACATGCATATTAACATTGTAAAGAGGCAAGACAATGTCAAGCTTTATTGTGTTGGGAGGAGTTCTTTTTCAATTCAAAGTGCATATTTGCTTCTGGTTTTTTGCTTGTAAGCACAACTCGGGCATACAAGAACATTTATTCCTGCAGTGCATATACAATGCTTTGTCCTTTTTCCTAATGAGTGCTAGGAGAGAATGTATTAACTGAGATCCCAAATTATCACTGCAAGTTCCAAGTGGATGGAAAGAAGTGTGTTATGTCTGGCTGCCTTTCTACCTTCATGTCAGTGATGCAGAAAATTTTTGCAGATCATTAGGAACTAGGGGAAAGGCAGAAGGAGTGGCTTCCCTGTGCAGTCTGTTCATTATATCAAAGTCTCATCCATTCCTACAAACAGATACTAATACATCCCAAATAGATGTGCATACAGCACTGTGACCTAAAAGAGACATAAAAGCAAAAAAATCTAAATTTTAACTCTGTGGTTCTACAACTGATATCCACACATAGAAAGTACTTCGTGGATTAAACCTTATGACCACAAACTTTGGGACAAATCACCGCCCTTGCCCTTCTGGTTTTAAACTACAGTGATTTCCCTAAGCCTTGAGGTAGCACACCACTGAATCCCAGCACAGCCTTGGACTGCAAGCTGTGTAAAAAAAGGATCCTTCCCCTTTATATTATTTAGAGCCAAGCGCAACTTTAGGCCTGCACAAACAATTAATAAGTTCTCTGCTTTGGATCTGTTTTTCAAAGACTTATTCTTTAACAGTTTCAAAGGTATTGTAGATAACACTTCTTTTAACACTTCTATATCTATCTTTTACCATTATTAGGTAGCGTATTTTCTTATGCATCCACCTGCAGAGGACGCAGTCCAAAACTTAAAGAACAGATAAGTTCACATGAAACCAGGGATACTGCCCCTGAGAAAATGAAAGACATATGTTGTTATAGGTTTAGTGGAGGCTATTCCCCGGTGGATAATTCCATTCCTCTTCCGCAACCATTCGCCATCAACTAACAATGTTTAAGCAGAGTGCAAATTATGTGGAACAAACATTGTATTTCATTTTTGTAAGACCAGAAAGCTAAACCCTAATTTCAGAGACAATAAAATGTATGTACTTTGACATATGCATGTGTATTGATGAAATCAGTAAGGCCTTCTTTCCTCCTTCTTCTATGTATTATCACCAACTGCCTTGCACTTCAGATTCTGTAACTTTTATTGGAATCTCTGTCCTTAAATATGCATATAAAATGAATAAAAAAAAAGTAAACATTCCTTAAGACTCCTATTAAACAAGATATACATTTGTGCCTTAGAAATGACTGTAAACTTATTCCTGATAAATGTGCTATATATTAAAATCCTCATGGGATGGGAAGCTTATGTGTTTTCTTTGTAAAGTCTACCCATTAATTTCTGCTACCTGTTACAAACGGTAGCAAGTATGACCAGCTACCTGGAAATGGCTTGCTTTTTAAGAAAGCTGCACGGTGACATTAACCTTTGAATTTAGGCACTAAGTTCTCTTCCTGTAATCTGTGAATCTGAATGTAATATCCACTTTCATTTCTTGCCCTGTTCCCTATGGTGTACATTAGCTATTTACAAATTTTCAATAGATATTCCACATTCGTAGATGCGTACTATAGCAGCCAAAAAGGTGGCAGCTCTGTGAAAACATAATTAAGGACTAAAAATACCATGTAGTGAGCTGTGTGAAGGAGGAGTGAGGAAAAAGAAATGTAAGAAACAACCTTGCCGACACGAAGGTCAGAGAAGGAGGGAGAGGAGGTGCTCCAAGTGCCAGAGTTGAGATCCCCCTGCAGCCTGTGAAGACCGTGGTGGAACAGGTTGTCCTGCACCTACTGCTACATAAGTGTTAACACTTGGGAAAATAATACAAGATTAGAGTAAACCTCTTTTTTTCCTTTCTATTTCTTTCTGTTCGTTTAGTTTCTATACAACTTCTCACCATAAAATAGGATGAAATGAATGGAGCAGAAGAGTATATTAAAAACCATAATATATTCACTAATCATATTATGAAATATGATGACTATTACTTCTGTGACCCTCTGACGTTTCTTCTGATTATATCTTATGTGTTTTCTTATCTCAAGCCATGTTTTTCCCTAGACACTCATCTTCAAAATAAAATTATTTGTCCAAATCATAGGTATGCCATGAGACTGAATTAGATAGTGAAGCACTGGAGAGTCAATTAAATGTCCCACAGAGGTAAAAAATAGTAGGATTATGGAGGTGATAAATAACAGACTTGACCTTCAGCATCTTGTAAGCCAAAACTTTGAATATCATGAAGAAAATGGAGTGCTCATGAATTCACATCAATTGTTAGCACTGGCTTCCTTAGTTGACCCAAACTTTAAGTGCATTGGCACTTTCATTGTATCTCCAAATTCCAGTTTCTGCTTCACATATCATGCTTTAAAGTCCACTATTAACTCCTTCTGTTTATGCCTAATCAAAGCTTGACAATACTTGCTGTGGTATTATTCTCAGTAAATATCCAGCTCTCTGTAAGTACTCTCCTGGTAGTGCTAAACCCTCAGAATATAATGCCTCCTGGCTTCTGAATTTGAAGAACATGAATAATCAAACAGCTGGCTCTTGTTGAAATGGAAGGCCTGCAACAAGCTACTTTGTAATGTCGCATTGTGCTGCTGCTCTTGTGCTGTGAGGTTACCCACTGCTATATGCACGTCTCCAACTCTGAGAACAAAACAACTGACCTTTCTGTTTAAAATAGAAGTCAAAAAGTTACTCATTTGTATTCTACAGATTCATTTTAAGCCTGGGGGTTTTTAGATTCTTTTACAAATAATTGCTGTTAAATGTTATTATTGTACACAAGAAAAAAAAAAACACATTAAGAAAAACTATGATTTTTGGAAGTGCACAGTACTGCTCTTACCTGCTCACATTGCATAAAACAGTAAAATTGCTAAGACTGGCATGAATAGAAACAAACTAAATTAGCAGTTCTGAAAATTACTTTCTGTATCTATTGAGAAAAAAAGAATATTTAAAGTGATTGGTACATTTACAAAATTCACGCACATTTTACTATTTTTTCTGCTTTTGAATAAATACAAGTTTCAATCAGTGTTGACACTGAATGAAAAAAAAAGCAAAATCAAGTGTTTGAGTGGCTTTTGAGAAGGAGATTTGGCTCTAAATTACTTTCACGATTTTGCCTATAAACCTCTTTCATCTCTCAAAAAAAATACCTAGCTCAGTGCTAGAGATCTGAGCTGATGACTCTACAGGGGACATAGGGTTGTCAAATCATACTGCAGTACACACAGTTATATTCAGTACATATCGCAGTACATACACATCGCAGAACATATATATTCCCACACACAAGAATATCTAATAAAAGGCATTTAAAAGTATTTTACAGGAGGAATTTTGCTGCCAAGTAGATATGGCAGACAACAGGTAGAAATCCAGGAATTAGAATTAAGAATAAATCTGATGGAAATACATCCAACATGCAGTGAAAATAAGCCTAAAATTTGATAAAAACAAGCAAACAAACAAAAACTTGATGTCATTTAAAGGATAAGATGGTAAAATCAGTGTCACATAAGATTGCTTATCTTACACTTCTTACAGATAGTTAAATTGTTATTAAAATCACAACTGATTGGGCAACTATTTTAAATTCTAATATTTTAATATTTTTAAAACTGCTGTTTCTACTTTGGTCTGTATTTACTTTTATTCTCCTTGTAATATTTTCAATGGCAATCAAACAAAGTGTTTTGAAAAACCTAAAGCAGATTTCTATTGCATAATTATTAAAATATTTTTAAGGAGTTTAAAATATTTAAAGAAAATACTTTAACAATTCCAGAACTTTTCTAATTTTTTCAAAGCATTAAATTCACTTACATCAGCTATTTCTCTCAAAGACTTGGCTCCCAATGATTTTCAAATTTTTTTATTAAGATTCTGACTACCTATAGCTAACATAGCTTTTTTTATGATATTCGAGACAAAAGCTCCCTTTACTGAAAGCAGAGTATCCATTCTATGTAAACCTTTTAAAAGAAAATGGTTTATATAAACTATACATATTTGAAACCCCAGTAATTTCCTTTGAAGCCCCGTATTTTTTCTCTTCTGATTTTTTGCCTAGCAAGCTGTCAAAATTTACAGAAATTTACACATTGTAAAAGGACATTTAGAACCCTAAAGTAGGTTACCTTTGTGTGCAGTATCCCCAGAGCTGCATCTTGTCTTCAGACCATCATAGGTCAGTTCAGCAACAGATAAGCTGAATTCTTAAGGACAATTTCTAGGTTATTGCTAACAGCTATCATTGAGACACAAATCCACCTGAAATAAACATATTACATTTTCAGGACTAGGAAACACCAGCTTGTATTAGATGGCAAAAAGAAGATTTCTTGCCTTTAAATATATTCAATTTTAAGGCTGTTTCTTTGCTTCTTTTTTTTTTCCCTCATAAAATTATTGTACATTTCCAGTCTCAAATTTTGGCAGTTAGTCAAATGGCTATTTTGTTTCATGGTGCTTCATTCATTGGCCTTAAATCCATAAAAAAACTATAAACAGAACAGCATTTAAAACACTTCACTTACTCAGAGGTGAATTTTCAGCGTCCCTCTGAGAAGGAACAGTAAATTTGATTCATTAAGTTAATTATGTACTTATGTAAAGCATTTTTCCAAAATGATTTCTAAAATCTACACAAGGTCATAACAAGTCTTTTCATTTAGTCATTGTTTTTTAGTTTAAAAGGCCCCAAAACTTAAAAAAAAAATCTCTTTGTTGTGTAAACATTCATATATTCACACACACTTTGTTCACCTTTTCATTTCCATAATAACTTCAAGCACGCTTTTCACCCATGCAGGGTATATAAAACAATTCCATCCAGTGCATATTTTATTTTAGGAATAAAAAACCCTGTTTACGTTTTCATCATAACTTCTAAAGCCAGTTATGACTATATGTTTTGAGAATTTACTCTTGCGTGGTAGTTAATCTGCTTCGCTTCCCACCTCAAGAACAAACTAGATTTCAGCACAGCGGCCAAAAGAAGTTCAGCAGCTTTCTCACCTCACACATGTATTTGCAAGCTTAATTTCTCTGAATACTTTACAGTATAGTACATGCACATACAATGACCACAAGGCAGAATTTAGTGATATATAAGGACTATTATTCACTATGTCCTTGCAGCATTTTTACAGGAATTTTGCATAATCAGGAGTCCCATCATACCTTAACAGGATGGGCTGCAGCTCTATTAATAATTAAAGCTGAAATGCAGGTGTAAAATAAGGACTTAACATAAGGGAGGTAAAACTTTTTAGCTTTAATAGTCTCAGGAGTCCAGTAAAGGGAGGAACAGCTGGAGTATCTGACACGATACTGGATATTGCTGCACATCTACTACTGGGTGGCTTGGCCAGAAACTGTTGCATTATCCGTTAATAAGGTAACCTATACTTTATGGTAACACAAAAGACAAAACCTCTCACTTTTACTTTTGTCCTTTCGGTTTGTGCCTTACAAAATACCTTTCGACTCTTTCAGGAAAAAAAAAAGAGCGGGGACGTGGCATTCTTTGCATACAGACAACAAAATTACAGATAAACTTCAGCCTAAAGTCAGCCTGGGAAGTTTTGCTTAATCCAGAAGGTCCTTAAATACCCTCCATTAAATACAACATGAAAATGTCAGCTATAGAAAATAGAAAGTGATGCAAACTTTGAAGAAAACTACAGGCCATTTTTCCTTGTAGGATTAATGGGGTCTTTATGACTGATTGTTTTAAGGTCTATTCAAAGGCTCAGGAGCTCTATGTCAACCTAATGACTTAACAGAAAAAGCCAAAAGCGCACAGAAGTAACCTCTAGAGAAAAATTAGTCTGCATGGACTCAAGAGAAATCCTTGTTGAAAGGCATGTCTAGGTTACAGGTGGTGAGAAAACATTGACCTTGGGGAGAATCCACTTACAGCATCATGCAGAAATCTCAAAGGGGTTGAAGAGGAGATGACATTAACTCCCAAGATACACTGATGCTCCTAAATGAAAAAAGAAACAGAAAGGAACAGAAACACTCAGTGCTAGCTGGCACTGAAACTAGAAAAGAGACAACCTACACAACTCATCATTACCTCTATCTAGGAAGGACTGGTTGTTTCTCCAGCCCCAATGTGGTGCTGTGTCCCTAAAATGCCTCATCTCTCTTATGTGCGCCTGTGGACAGGGTTGTTACTGATGAATTATTTGGAATAATCTCATATTGTGTTGCAGCCAACCAGACTGGTGCTTTCACGGTATGACAGTGGGCTGTTTCTTCCGTGTTTGAGGCAATATTCACTCATAATATGCTCTTTTTATGAGGTTTTCATAGGAAAATGGAAAATTGTTTTAAAATATATTGATTAGAATTCTATTGAAACTGAGATAACTGACATCATTAATGTTAACACTTGTTTTCTTGTCCACTATACCCTGCTACCCTCAATTTTTTGTCAAAGAAAGAAATTCATCAACTTCTGTCGCACAATTTTTCTCCTTTATGCAAGTTTCCACTTTCTTCACCCTGAATTTGATTCTCAGCACCTGGACCTGGGGCAGTTGTAACAACAGCTTTAAAATCATTCTGAAATAGTTCCTGGAAAGGACAATGCTGTTGCTGACTGAATCAATGCAAAATGACTGACTAGTAATTAAATGAATAGACCTGTGACTTTTCTCTCTAGACAGTATAAAAGTATCTGTAATGGTAAATAAGCATGCAGTTTACACTATAGGCTTGTCACTAACACCGTTCACTGAGCCTTTTTTTGGGGTAGGGGGGGCAGAAGAGGGGGATTAAAGGTAACTGAGGCTAAAACCTCTTATACAATATTATAGGAGGGTTTCTAGCCCGCCTGTTACCACTACAAAGGCAGTGGATAGTATATGAGATTTTGAACAACGTTGGAACTCCTCAAACCCTTCTGCAATTATGTACGGGGAAAATTCATTTTCTACCTCCAGTTATATAAGTATTTGTTTATGAAAGCTCACACAATCTGTGACGGGCAACAAGGCCACTTTTAGTATATAAATGAGATTCCCTTATAAGCTGTTGTCAAGCTGACATGGCACGCTGTTCTGCCCCACAGCTGGGATAGTAATGACTCTCTACAGCAATCTTTTGTTAGCTACTCTGATGAAATTATACTCAAATTGCAAAAATAACAGTGTGACAGTGCCCATAAAAACAAGCTTCTCTCATGTCTATCTCTGAACCCATTATCACTCAAAGCAGTTGCTTGCCACTGCATGTAGTCACAAGTAGAATCTCTCGTGAACTGTGTGAATCCCTCATAGTGATCAGAAACACTTCTCAGTGTGTAGGTTGGTATAAAATACAAGTTTCCAGCCATAAAGCCACTTCATAAGGAAACATATTTCTAGAATCATCATAGGTCTCCACAGCTTCCCGAGGAGGGGACGTGGAGAGGGAGGTGCTGAGCTCTTCTCCCTGGGATCCAGGGACAGGACGCGTGGGA
>JANZLQ010000060.1:13768517-13786542 GCA_026212715.1 Elanus axillaris
AGAGGCATTTGGACAATGCCCTTAACTACAGGCTGTAACTTTTGGTCAGCCCTGAACTGGTCAGGCAGTTGGACTGGATGATCATTGTAGGTCCCTTCTATTCTATTCTATTCTATTCTATTCTATTCTATTCTATTCTATTCTATTCTATTCTTCTGTTAATCTAATCCACCCTGCAAAGGATCCAGTCAAAGCAATTGAGTGGGCATCTTAAAATCAGAAATAAGCTAGATG
The DNA here is from genome assembly GCA_026212715.1 of Elanus axillaris. Lineage (NCBI taxonomy): Eukaryota > Metazoa > Chordata > Aves > Accipitriformes > Accipitridae > Elanus > Elanus axillaris. The sequence continues at coordinate 13,768,752 of JANZLQ010000060.1, forward strand.
TAGAAGTGGAGTTCTTAAATAAGAATTGCCAATGAGAAATAACTATGTGGAACCATACTATGAGACCTCAGCATAAAAGAAAACAGGTATAACAATAAGGTATGTCAGAAAAGCAGCTAAATAAAGACAGCTAAATAACAACCCAGTTAAATAAAGAAAGAGGGGATTTTCATTTTTAACCATATGTGAACAGAGAGATTTCTATGAGATAAGTAACGATGAATAAACTCTTAGAAGTAAGAAATGTGTAAATTAGTCCATAAAGGATGCATTAAAGTACCACTATGCCAGTTTATTGCACATAATGGGACACACGTAGGAGTAGATTTTGTCCCTGTACCAAATAAGATGAGCTATGAATATGAAATGAATAGAGGCCAACTGTGGGAAAAGAAAAAATGACAATTATTACTATTATACCTGGTCTGTCTCTGATCAAAGGCAGTTCCATTTACACTCTCAAAAAACTGACACCATTGTGTCCATCAAAATTTGCCTCACATGTATGTACAAGATTACATCTTCTTTTTAAATTCTTTTTCCTGCCTTTCCTGTTGTCCTCTTTCTTTTGTTGATCATCGTTTTTCTCCAAAGCACCATCACTTTCTTCTGATCTGCAGCAACCTGGATTCAAGGATAATTTCCTCTTTATTTTCATTTTCACTGTCTTCTGTCCCATTTATGACAGCTTTTTCAAGCCCATCATCTTGAATAATCAACCTCTGCCCCCTCTGTCAGAAGGGTTGAATTTCCATCTGCTGAGTGTTAATTTCACCTTGAAGAACTGCTGTCTTGATAGCAAGACGGCCTCTTCCCCTGAAAGCGTTATAAGGCTAAGTGGTACAAAAAGACAGGAGGAAGTAAGCCCGAGGAGTGTGCAAGGTTCAAGTTCTCTAATGAAATTTTAAAAAGTCTGGTTTCTATCTTGTTGCTGACTATCCTGCTAGAATTTAGATAATCCAGCTGATCAGCAACTGCTAACCCTGTTAAAAGCAATTGAATTCTCATGTTTTAAGGTGCTCTGTCTTTTTGCATAGTAACACAGGTTCATAAACCGAGAACAAGAAGAAAATATTTTCCTTTATTATAACACCTATAATAAATATTATTATGGCAAACACGAGTGTCAACAGATGGTCTTTTGTCCAAAACATTAGGAAATGAATGTCAGAACAGCTGTGAGTCTGTTGTAATTTTTTACTTGAAGATGAAAGGTTGCTCTACTGGTCAGCCTTAATTAGCTCTGAAACCAGGTGTCATGTAACAGTGAAAACGGAACTTTTGTCATCCAGAAAAAAAAAAAAACTTTTCTATTCTTCTTTTGCTTGGTAACTCTCAAATGCAGGCCAAAGGAGTTTTCAAAGAAAGTCCTTCTAGATAGTTACTGGCTGCAGTGCACGCAACCAAGCTGTTACTGGATGTTTGACATCTAAATACTACTACAAGCCCACAGAACTTGCAACCATTTTCTTTTAAGATTTATAGTGAGCCAGAATGAGGAGGATTAAAGCCACAGGACTTACTTTTCCAGTGCTCAGTGAAAAAATATGAAAGTGGTTTGGTTTAGGTTTTCCCCTCAGTTCTATAGCACCCAATTTGAATAGAGACCGGGATGAAAAACAGAAATGGAAGCAACAGAAAGTTAATCTGTATAAATAGGTTAATATTAGCTAAAGTTGTGGTGTCTCTGTAAACTCTTCCCTCAATAAAGATCTAGCTTAGTTTCAAATGTGTTGAGTCTCATGGATAAGATAAATATTACTGGCTTACTTGTAGCAGTCACATAAATACGTAAGTACTCAGCTCACCCATATCAAACAGGCTTTTTTTTCCCTTTAGTGGGAAGACACTATGTATTCCTCAAAGATAAAGTTACAAATCAATGTGCAAAATGCATTGTGTATGAAAACAAGTACCTTAAATGCAAGTGAAAATAAGTGGGATTTGCATATATACTCTTCTGTCACTCTCCAACAGGTTCTATAAAAACCTCCTGATCGACGTATTTCAGTATACAATACCCAATATATTTCTGTTTCCTTGTGTCTGGCTTTTGTGGTAATGACACTGGGTTTTGGAGCAGTCCTGAAATTTTAATATAAATTGTATCTTCTTGCAAGATATTAACGTAGCTTATGTAGCTAAAGAGTCATTATACTGCTTATTATTATGTGCATGCTAATGTTGTTTTCTATCAAGTTATAGTTGCTTTTTATTAAACAACAGAGAAAGGTCACTCTAAAGGTTATACCAGTTTTCCTATGACAGTATTTAAGCTGCAGTGCAACTTTCCACGATGTCCTGAGAGACTGTAAAATATATTGTCATATTTTCATCTACTAATTGCTCCTTCAAGTGACCTGATTGTAGAGAAAGTAGCTCAGCCTTCATTACATATCCAGACAGATATGCTTCTATGCTTACTGTGGAGAACTATAAACATGGGATGATAAAAAAAACAAGGGCACAGGTTGGCATTTGCAACCTTGGGACTATAAACAGTTCACAAGTGGTCAGTTAAAGAAATGCAGTCCTAGAACCTGGGCAAAATGGGATTCAGCAGAAAAAAAAAAAAAAAAGAAAAATAGTGCAAAGAAATTTCTGATGCATGTGAAAAATACATGGCAAATATGTAACATGGCTTTGCAGTAATATCAGAGAAAAGGGTATGTATAAACCTATGCTCATAATAATTTTAACTGTTATTATTATTCACAATATATATTTGGTTTTCTCTATAAGGGATTGGGGGTTTTGCCCATAACAATATATTAAATATAAAACTGAGAACTGTGTCTTTTGACTATTATGTAGTTTGGGACGCAGTAAAAATTAAATGAGAGGCGATATGGAAATCATTAACTGAGATGAAGTCCCTAGGCATGTAGGGCACATGCAGATGACTGCAGATTTTTTTTTTATATGTGAAGGACGATCATAATCTCTAATACTAAGTACAAATCATGTAATTAGACTTAGATCCAGTGCAATTGTTTTTGTAACTCCATTGACCAAAACTTGTTTACACAAGAGTTAACAGTATACCAAGGTTACCTGTTACTGTTCTTGTTCTTATTTTGGCTGGTTATGGAATAATAACTTTGAAACTGAAGCAAATTCTATACAGCAGAGAAAATCCTAAAGCAAAAGGAAAAAAAAAATCGGATTTACTTGATATATATCCTGTTCTCTGGATAGATAACTCACTATGTGCTTTTACAGTACCTAAACCAAAAGACTAAGATCCTCATTAGAGCTCCTGAATGCATGTTTTGTTTTCATATTTGCTTTGCAAGCAAATCACAGTTAGTATACCAAATATAACCCAAACACATCTATTTCTAACAATAGGATTTCTTGTTACTACAGTGTGCTTCTATCAAATCAAGCATTTCTCCTAGAGACAAAATGTGTGTTAAAGGTCATTTCCACTGCAAGAAGTGCAGACTTCTCCATAGCATTTTTGTAGCACCCTTTCATTGACAAGATTCCCTCAAGCAATGACCAAGGCACAGCTAACACTTTTTTTTTCCCATCAGTTTAGTGGCTGTAGACTTTAGAAGCTCCTTAGACGCAGGCCTCAGGATTCTCTGTAGCTTGTTTCACAAACACCGGCTGAAATGACAGTGATTTGACATCCTCTTCTTTATGAATTAATTATTTCTTTTCTGTTTCAACCTTAGCTCATCATTAGAAAGAAAAGCTTTGTATTGTTTCAGTCATTGTTTACTTCTTGTTTATCTAGTGTATTTGATTTACTTTAGTCGGCAAACTACAGAACACAGTCTGCTTTCCTCCACTCCCAGTTCAGAGTGAGTCCTTCTTCCTCTTTCTGCCTCTGACCTCTGTTACTTCTAGACCAGGAGTTTTACCAGGCAGCGGTGAACGTGTGCCCTTCTAGAGGAATGACCTTGTCCTCCTATCCCCCCAACTGTAATCAATCAGCTGGTTTTACTCATTAACTTCAAACACTAACTGACACTGACTTCAAAGACATTTATTCAAAGGGCTTAGTTTCCATACTGGCCTAGAGACAGAGAGTGCATATATAATTGGTTATAGTGGGGAGCAGTACTTTATGTGTAAGTAACATACCCCCCTTCCTTTTGCACTGCTTCTCCACTTTTCTGTGAAGCACAGACAGGAACTCATCTCTTTTTGTGAACTGCTGTGAGACAGTGTCATGTATTTTTTACATTTGGTTGAATATGTATATAAACAAGATTTAGTAGAATATCAAGATGGATCTTTTAATTATTTATTACACAACTGTTTCAGCAGTTTCTTACTCCAAAAAAATGTCCCATTATGAAGAATGCATGAGTGTGTGTGAGTACATTCTTTTTTCACAGTCAGTCAAGTACAGGGCTTTAAAAAGTGACATTGGGACTGCATGTGCATCATATACTACACAGACCAAGCAGAGAATGCGTGCTGAAAATACCAATTATCATCAACAGCTCTAGAGCCGGGGCCAACTAATCACCTCTTCAGCTTCCAGCTAATAGGAAACCTGATACAAACTGGCAGAACGAAGAGCTTGGACCTCAAGGTACACTCACAGCAATCTAGTATTGCTTAGACAAAAAGACCTCAGAGTCGTCTGGTTTTCTGTGTATCATCATTGTCTAGTCCTGCCCAAACTAGGTTAGATCTCAAACTGCAGATGTGTGGAAACTGCCTGTTTTCCAAGAGAGCTAGTAGAAGTACGTGATACACAGTACTACTGCCCAACACTCTGTCTGGATCAGCAGCAGTTCCCAAATGTTTCTGGTGATGGAGGAATTTTTTTTAATTTATGACTCCACCTCCTGGATTACAATGTCAGTCACATTTGCTTCACCCTACTTTGCAAACAACACTTTCAGGTGTCTCTGGGCAATTAAACTACCTTGTTATGCACGTGTATCTTGGAAAACAAGAAGTCTCTCTATCATTTATCTAGCCGCATGTGTTCTGATGCCTGTAAACCAGTATCTGCATGGAGAGCTAATACATAAAGGTTACTTGCTTCACAAAAGTATCTATAAAAAAATGTAAGTTCTTTTAGAAGACACAATAGTTTCTTAACTCCATTATTTAAAAAATATTTCCATGCAGCCTGGTTCTTATAAAACCCTGTTATTATGGTTTACTGTTGTTTCAGTTTTGGAAGAATAACTAGCCATTACTGTGAACTGTCTGATTTTTTGCTTCATACATCTCTCAGAATAGATCATGTAATATGGTTATAGAAATGTCCTTGTAAAATTAGGTTGCTCTGATAGAATGTCTAGCTGTACTGGGATTAATTGTTTGCATTCAGATAGTTTAACTGTTGGCTTATTTTAAGTGACTTTGTGCTGATCACAAATATGCCTTTTTCTTTTTTTTCTTTTTTTGGGGGTAGGGGTCAAGTTATGAATATTGCTACCACAAAAAAAAAAAAAAAAAATCCATGGACATCAACAAATGAAAATGTATGAAACCAGGTCATATTAGCAGCATGTTTGTGTACTGCATACAACAAGGTGGGTTGCAAACTAATTTCTAGGAATAAAGAAGAAATTTCTCAGCAATAAAATCAAACCTTTGAATAAAATTAACTAATCATGATATAAGAACATAAATAGTCTTTTCACTATAGATAAGAGGCTTCTAATATTTTTGGATTTTCAGAGGTGGGGGTGGTAATAAACCCCCCAACATCTTGAAAAACCTAAAAATATTTGGTATCATGTAACTCAGTAATGTAATATGCCTAATCTGCTCCTTTTCTTTTTTTTTTTTTTTTGCAGAGCAACTTTCCACAGAATTTGCCTCACTGAAAGACAGAACAAAGCTGATGTAGACACACCTAGACTGCCGTCCTATTCCCTGGAACGGGGATATGTCAAGATAGAGCAATGGCAATGGAGGGACCAGCCAGTGTGTTCCAGTTTGTGTTAGAAGCTTGTAGAACAGCCAAAAATTAGTGAAGCCAACAGGTGGCATTTTTGGGCACTGTCCACCTGGGCTCAGATCCTGTACTGCATTTTCTAACTGGCAAGGCTGAGATTCTGGCTCGATGCGATTATCGCTCTGTATTAATGCATTGGCTCTGAGCTACAGAGCTGGCCTAGTCATTTCTGCCAAGACATTAATACTCCTTGTGAATAGGAAATTGAGCCAGATTCTTCAATATCAAAGTCAATGAATTCTTTATTACTTTTGTCCATTCAAACAGTGAGTCTCAGCCAGGAGAATCACTATTCTGAAAATGTAAAAAGAATCATATATACAATCTTAAAAAAAAAAATCTCCAAAGAGAAGAAAAAAATACATTCTTATAAACATCAGCAATAAATACAGATATGTAGATGTGAATGCTGGCAAAAAGAAGATGAGCAAGATCAGGCCAGTAGTTTTTTAAGAAACTGTGAAATTGAGAAATGGAAATACAGATACAGTTAAATCCAATCTGATGGGACGTAGAAGAATCCAGAAATTTAAAAATAAGATCCTCATACAGGGAGTTTTACCAGGGGATCACTGAAAATATCTTACTACTTATTGCCAGCCAAACACATCTTAAGACCTTTTCAAAGCAAACTAATAGTCAGCAACCTCAGGAGAAGATTAGTCCTGTAATTAGACCTCCTACACTGCAGCTAACAAATCTGTCAAATGTTTCACTCCTGTGTCAAAGTCCAGTACTTTCTGACCAGGCTTTTTCAGATACTCTACACAAGGAGGCTTTAGTGGTTTAATACCAAATTTACTTATTTGAAGATACTAGATGTTGCCTGGGATTTTGATTTAGCAGACTGTGCAGCAATGTACTGAAGTCACAATAGAAGCAAAATATAGCAATTGCAATATACAGTTGGAACACATTGCAAACGTGATCCCCATCATCAGTGCCTATATGCTGTCACGGCTCCGAGCACCCCGTCACTGGGCAGGGGCACATGGGTTGAAGCCAGCTCAAGCCAGTTGCTGTTTTCAAAGTTTATTCTGTTGCTTGCTCAGTTTTTATACTCTGCGTTGGGCTGAGCCACAAACACACTCCCCCCATGCTGGTCTGGCTGGCTCGGAAAGACACTCACACTTTTTTCAGGGAAGGCCATTTACACAGTCAGTTGACCAGCTCAACTATTTGTCTAAAACAAAGGCCACCCTCGAGTCTCTTTTGTGTTGATGTCGGTTTTCTTCACACCACAGCTGTGGTCACTCCCTGTGCTGTCCTCCCTGGGCATCACAAGCACACTGCCTGTGTCCATCTTCTCCCAGGCTTCTTCCATTGTAGGGTTTTGGTGACTGGTCACAGCACGATATTGCTTTCATGACAGCTAAAGGAAACTTCTGTTGATAAATCAGCATGGTTTTGTGGGTATATGTTGCTGTTTGGAATATGTAGCAGTTTTGTTAAGTCAGTAAAAAATAAAAATATTCCTCACTTATACTGCACCTCTAGGACAAAACTTAGATAGAAAGGAAAAATAAATAAATTTTGCTCCTGAGCCCAGCATTGGGAAATCAGCTGGGAGTCATTTAGCTACCAGGAAACATCGGGTATGCAGACAAATGCATCCAGCAGTACCTGTGCTGTCAGAGAGGCTTCCAATGAGTATTCACAAAACACACCTAAATCACAGAAAAAGAAAAATGAAGAGACTGAGTATGAATTAAGTGTGTGTGTGAGGGGGTATGTAACTAACAGATGGATAATGCCAAAAGGTGTGATAAATCCATGAGCCAGGGCACCTTACGAGGTATGTTACTCCCAGAACGCTTTTCTTGATCTCACAAAGTTTAACACAGTGGATTGTCATTATATGTGCATGTGTCAAGAAGAAAGCTGCCACCACAGGTGGCTAGGGGTGGCATAGATAGTCTTATGATGGTGTACAATTATGGATTTGTGTTGGCATGCCGTGAGAGATCAGGGAGCATGCCGGAACCCTGAGAGCCGTAAGATATCTGTCACGTTGGCACAATTGCCCAGAGAAGTGTTTCAATGCTGAAAGTCAGTTGAAAAGAAATGGCCTAAAAAATTACTCCAGCCCACATTGTATCACTAGGAATGACTTTCTGTTTTGATTAACAAAAAAAACCTCCTGTAGGTACCCTCCCAATTCACATCAAATGGCCAAACAAAAATCTTATTATCTAGAGTGAGTTTTGCGTTAACAAAACTTTGCTCAAAATCTATAGAAAATATGGACAATATTTAAGTCTGTATTTATTGTTTCATTTTATTACTTCATTTTGGCTTGCTTTCAGCTTTCAGTTCCTAGTCCTATTATGATGAGAACTAAAATACCATGGGGAAGCTTATTTTTGTTTCCAAATCTTCCTTAGAACATCTAATCAAATACATGTTGGATAAATTTGGAGGTACCTTAACCTTCCACAGTTTCTCTGACCTTAGCTGAGTTATTCTGATCATAGATCAGAATTATAAGGGGAAGGACAGTCGGTCCTAGAGAGCTTAGCCTGTTCCTAGATTACAGGTGGTAGGTGCAGTGCAGCCAGAAGTTTTATCATTTTCTCCCTCTGTTTTTTACTGATGTATAAAACTTATTTATAAGTTTGCTTAGAGTACAAAACTCCATCTAACAACACATTTATTTCTGGTAGAAAAAGTGAAATATTTAATAACAAATCTTTAATATTTTTGATATTTTCTAATGTCTGTTAGTATAAGCAGCATTACAGTTTAAATGTAGTCCTTAATTATTCAAAAAAATGCAGCTTTAAGTTTTTTGCATCTCTGAAAGTTACAGCTAATCAAATTTCTGTTCTGTGCACTGAGAAATATTCAGTTGGGGATTGATCTTTTATTTTATGTTTTATTCATTAATTTCTTTACCATAAGGAAATAGAGCCTAGGTTTTCTTTGAAATTCTTTGTTGATTCATCAGTTTGTATCAAGACTGCTTGGTAATACTTTATAGGATATGATTTGACAAGTTATTTACGGTACATAATTTGCTTCTTTTGCTTACATTTAATGTATTATGCAAACAGCAAGTTCAAATCAATACCAACACAAAGGGTCAGGATGATTTGTTTCTACAAAGAAACTTGTTTATATGCATCATGAAATTTCTTTTTCTAATATGAATTTTAAACACACACACAAGCAAAAAAATCCTTCATAGCCAAAATATTATAAAAACTATATAGCCTGAACAATGTGCAGTCAAACTGACTAGCTGAGTACGGAAAGGTGTTAACTGCCAAAAATATTAAATAGTCTCTTTTATATAAGGGATGACAGACTATATTAAACTCTTTAATATTCATGATTTATCTTCAAGTTGTAGTTTGTTGTTGCCTTTTGGTTGTGCATTAGCAGTCTCGCAAGGTAATTGCAACAGACTTAGCAATGGACCATATCTGGTTATGTGCTGGGTTGTTCCCATAAGCCTACGCCCTCCGAGAGGAGCGAGCAGCCCAGGCGGACTCTGTGGAGGAAAAGGGAGGTTGCCCCTTCCCTGGGGAGCTACTCTGGGCACTGGCACAGAGGGGGAGACGGCTGCAGCGACGGGCAGGGCTTGGGGCTAAGGGAACACCGCGCGGCCCGAGCAAAGCTGGGGGCCAGGATCCTGTCACCTCCCCAAGCTACGGGGCGTAAACCTAAAAGGGAGAAACCGCTCCCCTGTTTCTGCACTCTGGAGGACTGCGGCATGATTACCTGTAGGCAGCAGTCCTGGCCATTTTATTCCCATCCCAGTGGTCTATGGTTCTCTTCGTGGATTTCCATGGTATATATGTTTTCAGTATTAAGTCTAACAGTGTCACCTTTTTTGGTTAGGGTTTTGGTTTGTTTGGGGGGTTTTTTTGGGTTTGGGTTGGTTTTTTTGGTGGGGTTTTTTTTCAGATAAAGCTGAATCTGAATTATCTAACAATACTTGGATACTCCATTTCTGAGGACATTTTACTTTGCATTGTTTCATTTTTCCTCCAAAAAGTACTGATCTATTTCTAGTATTTCTACTACCTAAGGGTTTAGAAAATCTCTGCGAACCTGTCCAACCATTGTCACAAGCTGACAGTGTGCAGAGAGCTGTGTCTCTTGTCTAATGTTACTTTGAGCTTCTTCAAGAGGTTAAAGATAATGGGGAAACAGTCTGACCTTACGTTCATTTGTGCTTGATGTAATTCATAAACATCAGACTCTTCCCCTCTTTTCAGTTTTGTTTGAGTACTAGTTTTAGAAATGTGAATTTAGTTGTCCTGAAAAATATTTCTGTGAGCATTTGTTTTGGAGATAAGCGTATTAATAATTTCTATTTTTCTTTAATGTATTTTCATAAATGCCTTAAATTATATAGCATTGCATTTTTTTTACATTAATGGGGAAATTAGCTTCCCCTTAACAAAAAGTTATTTATGGTATTTATGGCTTTTTTGTTCTGTGCTGGAAGATTCACTGTAAGATGGAGTCCAGGCTTGAAGATTTGCAGTAAATTTATATAAAAGTGTGTATGTGACAAACACTGGGAGGTGGAATATGCATCATTAACTCTCATTGTAATAAAAAAAAAAAGATTAAAATGTAGTTTCTTTCTCTGACATGCAAAAAGGGAATTTTCATCCTCACTGACTATCTTAGAATGTGGTGGGGAAAAGACATCATGACAAAATCATATTTTTATGATCAAGTATTAAATGAAACTGCGGTAATGATGGTTTCACATCAGATTGTTCTCATGGTTTACAGCAAGAGATTTAAATATGAAAATAAATTTTATTCTCTTGTCATTAATGAATAATGTTATAATGGAATATGGCAATTTTTTTACATTTATGGGGAATTACTTTGGAAAAAATGTGGGTATTTGTGGTTTTTACATAATGTATAGTCTAGCTGCAGGTGGACTCCTCAAAAGATAATTTCTTTCTTAACATGTTTTCCAGATTTTATTTAAGTTTTGGTTAGTGAGTAACCTCTATTAATCAGTTGTTATGAATTCAGTGGAGATTAAGGTCATTTCAGTGACAGTTATACTAATGGAATATTTTGTCACAAGTACTAGGGCTTGGGTTTTTTTTTCTTGGAGAGACTCACATTTTGTGCTACAAGGAGTCTCACAATTTACATATCGTGGAAACATTTAATCAGAAAAAAATATAGGATATTAGCAAGGCTTAATCAGTTTCTTCTCTTACACCACAGCAGTTCGAAGTCCTTCAGCTTAGGCAAGGTAACGTGTTTCAGTTGTATATGAAGTCATTTAGGGCATAAGCATGTGTTATCTAGCCCTTGGGGTCAAATGCCTTCCATATTGTAGAAAGATGAAGAGAGGATACAAGACAGTTATTATAACTCATCATGTACCATTTTATACCCTGTAAACATATTCTCATGAGTATCTATAAAGGTTAAGTAAGGCAAGATTTGCTTTACCTATTGCAAAATGAACACTGGAAAACAAAATTCTGCGAAATAGGGGTTTAGACCAATGCATTTACCAGTTTCAGCTAAGCTGTGAATTTATGTTCAAGTGGCAATCTGGATGTGTAGTAATTCTTTGGTTTTCAGAGATGGTCCTCAAAGAAGACCAATGTAGTAATTTGGTTTCCCTTTGACAGATGGGCGGGGAGACTGTGTGATTCCTTGAATAGCAAAGGATTATGCTCACGGAAAGATCTGAAGGGCTGCAGGTAGAAAAGAAGAGGGAAAGCCACAGTAAAGAGCTGAGAATTCATTCTGAAAGATTAAGAGATTGCTGAAAGCTGCAAAACCCAGATAGCTGTGCCTTGGATGCTGTGGAAGGAAGTCCCTTCCCAGGAACTTCTTAGGAGAGGAGTGCAAGGGGTTTGCTGCCATTCAGAATACCACAGAGTTGAATGAAATGGATCCTGGAAGCATTAGCTTGTTCTAAAGGACAGAGAATTTTTTCTTTATTTCTAAACTGACCTAATAACTTTGAGAGACAATGTTAAAAATCTAGTTCAGTTCATCTTTTGTTAAAAACTGTTTGGAGAGGACAATTAAATGACATTGGTGATTTTTGAGGAGTTTAGTCCATGAAGAAATTTTACTACTCTATCTCAAAGCACTGGGAAACTCAGATTTCAGAATAAATTAATAGAATAGCCTCCAATCTCTGCTATTGAATACCCAGAGATTCAGCAGAGAAATTAAGGTATATAAGGCTTTCACAACTTCCTCTACTGAACTGTGAAGTTCTCTTTCATTCACATGTGCTTAAAAATAATTTGCAGTATGAATTTTCAATGTGCTTGGACAACTGGCAATTTTTTTAAAACAATTGAGAAATCTATTTCAAATAAGGTCTGGAATTCAGAAAGTTAGTGAGTGAATAAATAAAGAAACTGTATTTACTTACTCAATATACAGAGACCGTAAGTTCAACATCAAAATATATGGAAGCATAGCAGATTAAAAAACAGTAAAACACACATCTATTCACTTCAGTTGTAGGATTTACAATGGAAGTTAAAAGATATATCAAGACAAAATGCAAGTCTATTAAAAAAAACCTGTGTGATAGCGACATCATTAAAAAAGAAGGATGAGCTATCATGAAATCAAATCACCTTAAAATGTGATAGTTAAAGTCAAAGTTCAAGACTGTGTACCCTACAGAAACATATTTTGTGGGTTTTTTATTTATTTAGGAATTTGAATTGAGGTGGTCAATATCTAGTCATATGCTATGTGTTTAAAAAGCAACACATTTGTGTAAGTGTATCATCATGCAAGACTACATATGAAGGACGGAAAACCTTATTTATTAGTAGTTTAAAGACTTGGCTATTGTGTTTTGAGGGATTATTTCCAGGCTTTTACATTGTGCTTTTTGATAGTGATGAATTAAAAGTCATTTTGTTTGGGAAGTAACTGTGATTAACATTTAAATCAGACTACATTTGTTTTCTGTTTCACTTCATAAAAACTTCAAACATGTTTCCTTTTAGAGTATTTATTTTTACTATTGTTTTGTATTCTGCTTCTTATAAAAAAGATTTTATTGCAACCATAAAATCAGTGAGTAGAAATTTAATTCCTTTTATATGTAAATAAATGGAAGAAATGCACTTGTTTCTTTTTTCTCACAGGACATATCAGATCCAGATTTTGCACAGCTACTGTGGAGTCTCTCTACACATAAAAAATGTACATTCTCTCTCCTTGTTTTTTTGACTAACATTAACTCCTCTGTCTGCTCCAAGAACAACATTAAAAAAGAGCAATTTGGAAGTTCAGAAAAGTACTTTATGCATCTAGCAGCAGCCTAACTTCCTTCTTTCCTGCCTGAAAGATACATAGTTATTGCCCCAGAAGAAACATCTATCTACTTGCTGCTTATATAGGATTTTTTTTTTTTTTTTATTTTCATCTTCAAGATGTGAAGGACTAGAAGTAAAAGTCCTTTGGTCTAGATGATGGTCTAGATGATGAGGTAATAAACACAAGAAGTAAAAAAAAAAAACACATTGTTGCATTGACATAGAGACACTGAAACAGATGTCTCACTGGGATGCATGCTAAAGGATATTTTTTCTGATTCCTTAGTGTCCTTGCAGATAGGGTGCTACTCATATTAAACCAGAGAAATCCATTTCTCCTCTGTAGTTTGCCTTTATACACCATTTGAGATGTTAGATGGCTTTGTGTTTAATTAACCCTCCCTCAGCCCAAGTCATTCTGGTTTCCTTCACGTGAGTCTACATTGGAAAATAGTAGTATCTTCCCAAATACTTGTGCGGCATCAATTTTGCAGGTTACACTTTTGAGCTACTGACATCAGAGATGGGCAATTTGTAATCATCTCAGGCTGTTCAAAAAGATGAAGTTAATGAAGTTGCATGCACAGCCTTGATTTTAGCCCAAGAAGTATTTCTGTTGAGCCTTTAGTAGCCAGGAAGACTGATTTAACAAAGAGAATGCTGGGATGATTATACGCCCTGTTCTTTGCTTTTCTCCTGTCTCATAGTATCATGCTGAGATTATAGGAACCTAGATCTTTTCTTTGAAGGAAGAGATAAGTACGGATATAAGTACAGGTATCAATGCCTTTGCATTATAAAGTTATTCAAACCACACCATCGGAGAAAGATTGATGGCACTGTGCTTCCAGACCCAGTGAAAGTAAAGGCTTTCACAAAACTTCTCTGGCATCTTTATAGTGCTTCAAGGGATCGCGTGGGTGAACTGTTTCTTTTAGCTTTTATTTATTATGAGGAAGAACAGAATAATGATCAGAAGACCTCTCTGATGACACCTTCAGAGATACTTCTTTTCCCTCTTTTTCCCTTCCAGACATGCATGTGCTGAAGGGACAATTGGGTCCTACAACACAGCAGAGAGGAAAGGTTCATCAGCTCAGTGGTAATTACACTACAATTAGCAACATTCTTATGTCTCATATTCTGTGAGCCTGCCCCTGTTTAGTCGGAAAGAATTGCTCTTCTGAAAGTTATCTATAATGCTTCTGTACAAGTTCTGAGTTAATGCTGCCTAGTGCAACCAAAGTATTACCTGGTTTAAGATTAAAAAATCCAAGCAATGAGGTAAAGTTTTAATGCCACCATAATATTTGTATTACTAATTGAATATTCTTGTTGGTACACAATGGTTCATCTGTTATATTGAGAACTCTGGAGAAAAGCAGAAAAAATAAGAATACATATTGTAGTATATTATCAGAACACTGCATTCAAACTATTAGTGAAGTAGAATATTGGTTTCAGAGGACCTGAAAGCAGCATACATATCAAAGAAAGGCAAATTCACTAAATAAATGCCAGTAAGAAAGAACTTCATGCCTAGGGCACAAGCTAGGTATATAGTGTGGAAGCTGAGAACTGTAATTAGAGACAAATCTGGAAGACAAAGCAGATGATTACTGCATGATAATTTTAGACAAATACTACAATAGTTCATCTCTTGTTCATCTTGCTTTTGATTTTCTATCATACCCTGAGGTTTATTTATTTCAGCAGTGAGACTTCTAATCTGACATGGGTTTTTGTCAACTGCTAAAGGAAAAAAAAGTTAGATAACGAAATCATGCCCTACGTAATTTTTGCAAATGTTGTCTTTTTTAGTCCCCTCTTTGTTTTGCCACTTTATTTTAGCATTATTATATTTCTTCCTTCTTTTATTTTCCTTATTTTCTAACACATCTTGTATTACCAATTCTTCCCATTAATCTTCACACAATTTTCATACTCGATTCCCCATTCTCTCTCTTTTCATCAGAAATGAGTGAAACAACCCAGGACACCAAATGGCTAGAATAAACAAAAAGCGGTATTTTTGTAACTTAGCTGGAGAAATATATATTTTAGGTGGTAATATTATCTGCTATTAATGATTCCTGAAAATTCCTATTAAAAGACCAAATTTTCATTCCTTATATTGCAGCTAATGTTTAAAAATTGAAAAATTTTTAGTGCCAGGAATCAGTCCTAAACTGAGCTGCTACCATGAGGACTTTGTCTTTTAAAGATTCTATTAGAATAATGCAACCTGACATTGGGGAAAATAAATAGTGTATACATTAGAAAAAAAAAATCTTTGAATTTTTTCACTGCAAAGTTCAACAAGAGCAAAATTTATGGTTTAATGACAGATGGTCATCATGCTGTCAGGTAGCATGATATCATTTTTACTGTTTTACAGGAAGTCTGCCCTCATTTAACAAAGATATGAAACTCTAACTAAAATCTCAGTTTTCGAATCTGCAGGAGAAAATTCATTGACTTTTAGAAGATTATTCACACAGAAACTTCATCAGCACTGTTCCAGTACGGAGTTGAAGAGGGTGAATTGAACTTTGCCTGAAGTATGTTTATCTGGCAACCAAAAGATCATCAGAACGGTTGCCAGGACAGAAAGGCAGGGCACTGTTGCTCTCTTCTTCTCATAATTATTCTATGGATGCCCTGGCATACAAGTGAGAAAGACAGACGGATGTAGAGCAAGATCTTATCACTGGGACACTGAGTAAAAGCAGCTAACTGAATGTGGAAGAAGCTGTGCAAATTATTAATTGCTGAAGTAGGTGTTGGGTGGGGGGAGGAGAAGAGGGACTATGGGTCTATCGTAATGGCTGGCTGTTGCTGATCATAGACTAAGAATTATTCTTCCCTAAATTACTTTTTAATTTTATTTTCTTCAGTTAGCTAGTTACAATTGTTGCAAAAATGGCTGTGACATCTGTCGTGGTTTAAGCCCAGCCAGCAACAAAGTACCAGGATGCTGCTCGCTCACTCCTTTCCCCCGGGTGGGATGGGGAGGAGAATCAGAAAGAAGAAAAAAAAAGAAGGCAGAACCTCAATAAGGACAGTGTACTGGGACAACACAAGGAAACAAGTTGCAATAATAACAATAGTACTAATAAAAAGAAAATGAAGAATGAGAGCCGCACACTACAATCGCTCACCACCCAGAATCTGATGCTCCGCCACTTCCCCAGCTGCAATACCAGCCCCCAACCCACTCCCCACTTACATATGCACCATGACACCACATGGTATGGAATATCTCCTAGGTTAGTTCAGGTCAGCTGTCCTGGTTCTGTCCCCTCCTAGCTTCCCATGAAAATTAACTCTATCCCAGCGAAACCCAGGACAAGATCTTATATTCTACTTCTGTATTTTATTTCTTCTGCCATGCTCATACACACATGTGAGTAAGTAGGAATTCTACCACTTATACTTCCAACGATCTTTAAACATTTATTTTTTCAACCACAGAAGAATTTACTAACCTTGTTAGCTTCATTAACATTAATAAATGTCCCTAAGGTGACTCTGGCATCAGAAAATTGAACTAGGCGATGGTCAGCCTCCCTCAGCTACACTTTAGCTAGTGTTGCCTCTCTACCTGCCTTATTGCCAATGTCAGGACTTTCATTTCTGATATCTTAAGGTGTTTAAGTGTTGCCATGTCACTTCAACATATCTGAAATTAACTGAGCATCCTATGCTTAACTATATATGGTTTGGTTATCACACAGAAAAAGGCAGAGAGATGATTTTGTGCTGCCAGTTTTATGTCCTTTCTCCTTGGCTTTTAGCAGGCTGTAATTTCTTTCATCAGCTATGAGAACATAGTGTGACAAGATAAATTTCTAGGTGAATTTAGCCATTGCATATACACTAAATGATGACAAGGATTTGTCAGTCTGAATTGGTAAGTGTCTGTACCATTTTTTAAAGGATAGAATAAGATATAAAATTTCATAACACTGCAAAGAAGGTCTGTGAGATAATTCAGAATTTTCTCCTGGGTCCACAGAGAAGTAATGCACAGTCAGCACCACAAGGAATCTGAAATTGGAAGGAGACCATGCGAGAACCATAGAAACCGAGACAGAATGCCTTAGAAAGGAAAAAGCCATACTTTTGATTTCTGGACTTAATGTAAAACATTGATTTATATGTGTATTGGGTTTGTGTGGCAAGGTTTTCGTAGTGAGGGGGGGGTTACAGGGGCAGCTTCTGTGAGAAGCTGCTGGAAGCTTCCCCCGTGTCCGACAGAGCCAGTGCCAGCCGGCTGCAAGATGGACCCGCCGCTGGCCCAGGCCAAGAGCATCAGCGATAGTGGTAACGCCTCTGGGAGAACATTTTAAGAAGGGAAAAATGTTGGGTAATGGGGGAGAAACGGCAGCCGGGGAGTGAGAACATGTAAGGGAAACACCCCAGCAGCCCCCCAGGTCAGTGAGAAGGAGGAGGAGATGCTCCAGGTGCCGGAGCAGAGATTCCCCGGCAGCCCGTGGTGATGAAGACCATGGTGAGGCAGGCTGTCCCCCCCCAGCCCAGGGACGTCCACGGGGGAGCAGAT
>JANZLQ010000060.1:13786642-13797492 GCA_026212715.1 Elanus axillaris
ATTGAGTTAATTTTCCCCAAGCCGAGTCTGTTTTGCCCGTGATGGTGATTAGTGAATGATCTCTCCTGTCCTTATCTGGACCCACAAGGCCTTTGTTATATTTTTCTCTCCCCTGTCCAGCTGAGGAGGGGGGAGTGATTGAACGGCTTTGGTGGGCACCTGGCATCCAGCCAGGGTCAACCCATCACAATATGCAATACATACATACATAGGGATATGGAAGCAGTAAGCATGCATTTTGCTTCCACCTTGGTTAAAAAGAAGAGCCTTGACTACTTGACCTGAAAGACTGAATATGTTAAGTGCATGTGGTGCAACAATAGACTTACTGAATAGCTGCTCTCAAACAAGTATCAGGTTCTGAAGGTAAACATTACTTTATTGTGCAATTACTGTATAAAGGTATTGTGAAAACAGCTAGATGTTGATTATCTTGTTATGTTATAGTATTTAGTGGTGCCTACTGCAGACTTTACTAATGTGGCTTGTCTTGTTTAGCAGACACACTTTGCTCTTGCATAACTATATTTAAATTGTAAAACTTGTGTAGTAACTCAGGAACTGATGAGAAAAAGAACAATTTTCCAGGCAAGGCTCTGCTAAAATAACTTTTTGCTTCTTTAATGACTTATAAAATGATTCAACAGAATTGTTTGTTTCTAGATAGCAAAATTTAACAAAAATAATTTCCAATGCCTACTGAAAAAGAAGAAAACAGAAAAATACCCCTATGAACTTTTTTGTTCAGAAAAAGAATAATTTTACATTTTTACAAAAGAAATAATAAACAAAAAATCTGCAAAAAAAAATCACCTTCCTTGAAAAAAAAAAGGACAAAGAAAATAGTACATTATTTAATAAGGACAATTCATTAGAAAACTAGGTTCATTTTGTTGTTAAATGTCTTTATGATACAAAATTTTAAAAGTACCCATCTAATAATTAACTGATTTCTCAGTGGCTTAGTATGATTACTTACTGGTGCAACAAATTATGGCAGGTGAGGGATTGTGACCAGTTCCATATGTTCTTTTGAGCAGTCTCAACTAAACTTGTCTTCTTCAGGACTTACCATATGCTCTGAATGCGTCACTATGAATATGCACATACTTTTACAATGAAGTTTCTCAAACCGCCATTATACACAACCATAGTACCTTCTAAACTGAGGGTTATCAGGGTAAGATAATATTTTTTTTGTTTTAATAAATATTGAATAAATTGAATCAATTTTTTTATAAATGTGAAACAGTTGTTCACTGCTTGAAAGTTTTCTGAATGCATTTCACAGTACATTGATAATATTATAGTCGCTGTGATGATCTAAGCATACAAGAAATGCTAGTTTGAAAAAACCCACCACATATTAGATCAGTGAGTAAGTTAAATCCTAAACTTTTCTCTCTCAGCATATGGCATCTTTCAAATAACTGAAACACTAAACATATTCTTCATGTTTTGTTTGTTGGGGTTTTTTAAATGAAAGACAATAAAATCTGTAACACCTTGTAGACAAATGATATGTAGAAGTAACATTGGAACAGCCCTGGGAATTTTGAAGATTAGGTGAAGGGTGTGGTACTTTTTAACATACTAAATATGTGAAAAATTATCAACTGTGGATTGATCCAGCTGTGAGATACATAGGAAGGCTCCTCCACATTGGCTGGATCAGGAAAGAAAAATGTATGTAGTTGAGATATTGCAATAGAAGGGACCCTTCTATCAGAGAGAGAAGTATGATATATGGCTAAAAGGAGAAGCACACTTTCTAGATCCTGATACACTTAGTCACAGGTAGAAAAATGTAGTAGGGATCATCTTTTAAATAGGTACTATGCCATGAGAAATGACGGCTTTAGCTGCAGCCATTATGGGTAAGTTCTTTGGGCTACAGCATCTGACATCCTGCAAGCATGCAATGTTCAAATATTTCTAACATTTTTAATGGCCATGTATATCCTCAAAAAACAAAGTCTGAAAGACATCCAGTGTACTAAGATGGGCCTGAGCTTGCAGAGAGTCAGAAAGATTGTTGAAAGATGCCTGTAGTGTCCTTCGGTGGTCTTTGGGCAACTTCTTCTTTTCCCTGAGGGGTTCTGTGAGAGAAGATTCAGAAGGGCTGAAGCACTGGGAGTTGCAGTCTTCTGACTGAAATGATGAAGGAGTTTTCCTTGGATACTGAACCCTTTATTTTGGCAATGGCTGAGATTTATTTTCTTTGGGACTGACCTCTTCCCATGGAAATTAGTGTAATGGGGAGAAAGCCCTGCTGTAAAGAAGTAGTTTTAAACTCTCAGCAGAAGACAATGTGGGCTCCTACTGCTCTCATTGAAAGATGAAAAGATAGCATGTAGTCCCAGGGTTGCAGTGGTCTATATGGTGTTACCTGAGGCCCTGTAGTGCCCTACCCCATTCCTTTTAAAGAGAAGAAGGGGATGTGCAGGAGGAAGGGAGACAGAGACATTCTTGACTCTTACCCCAACATCAAATAAGAAATGGACTTTCATCAAGGCTCAGATCTAGTAGATACTCAAGCCAACCACAGTGTTTTGGGTCTAGCATTCATCTGTTGTGTCCTGGAAAACTTAGGCCAAAATCCTCTGAACCCAATGCCCACTAAAGGTTTCTAAAGAATTAAGTAATCATTAACTTGAATTAGATTAGACTTAAATTATCTTCAAATAATATTGTTTTGCAAGTGTTTTGGGGTTGTTTTTTTGAACATTCCACATATTTTACCATCCGTTAAATCTTAAACTATTATGCAGCAAAACAGGCTCTCTTTTACCCTGCTCATAGCTAATTATGTTCCAGTTTAAACTACAGAAACACTTACAAACTGGGATACAATTTGATTGCTATCATAAGAATCTCATATATTTTTAATCCAAAAATGCATTTAGCATAAATAAATGAAAGTAATTTGAATGAATAATTACAACATTAAATTGACTCTATTCCGGGTGTCAAATTCCATAACCTCGACTATTTATTATGCTAATAATACTAATGATTTTGTATCCTTTGGCTAAGAATTTTGATTTAAAGATTAATATTTGCTAGGGAGTTCCTCACACTCATATCCAAGCTTCATCACAATATTCCACTGCAATACCACAGAAACTATGGGTAATACTTAAAAAATGAGGATGATTGCTATTTAGGAGTCCAGAAAAACTTTTAAAAGTAGTATTTTTAAATATGTCAACAAATACATTCACTATCTATTATTGCATTAACAAGCTAATGAAAGGCAAAAGAACCATCTTTCATTCATGTCCTAGCTTCCTACCTGATACCAAGAACTGTTTTAATAGAAGAGGAGAGCAAGAGTTACTTATGTCTCTCACAAAAACACAAAATTCTGTTCGAGGAGTCTATTCAAGGTGAACGTGTGGGAAATGAAAAGACCAGGAACCTCATATGAGCAGAGCAAAAAAAATCTTAAAGGGTAAGATTTGTTTTAATATTGGCTGTATAACAGGTAAACAATCAGATTCAGGTGAGACGTTTAATAACTTTTTTAGTGTCATATTTTAAACAGGCAATTTGTACATCCCTTAGAAAGGAGAGACTGAAGTTTGCTTTTATTAAAAAGACTAACACTTCCACAATGAAAATCGTTCCATTAAATGAGATTTTGATCCTTACATTAGCTCCTTGGTATGAAGAAATAGTCTCTGCTTGCTGTGTTTCCAAACTTTCATTCCTGTCAGAATAACTAATGCATACTTGGCCCCTTTGTTTATTAGGGTCTTCTTTTAATTAAAGAGCCAGGTCTCAAAAGGCATATCTACCCCCACCTTTTTAACAAATGTGTAGCTTTTGGATATGATATCTCTGCAATTAACTTATTCATTCCTGTGCTGTTTGACAATAGCACTTATATGCAATCTATCATTGACAAAACTGTAGATGATAACTCTGGGAAAACAGTACATCATTAGTCTTTTTGCTGTGAGTATGAAAGAAAAGGGGAGAGATGTGATTAATTATATCGGATACTGTATCTTCACAGCAGCTATAACAATTTAGCTGGTCTGCTGCCAGGTTAATGAACATCTAGGATGAAAGTAGATGGTGGTGATGACAGCAATGCAATAATGTAGCTTTAGGTTATTTTGCACACACTATCTACTCAACCCCATTTTTGTTACTGAAAGCATCTGATACCTCAAATATGGAAAAATATATATGTCCTTTTGAGAAGTTACAATGCCCTTTTTTGAGGAATATCTTCAGTAAACGAGATTATGCATTTTTCTTAGGCAGAGATTTTCTTCTGAACCACAGAGTTCTACCTGCACTCTTCAAATAGAAATCAGTGAAGCAGTCAGTCATTAAAAAGCATGTCTTTTGGGTGATAGAGACAAATCATTTAGCTATATAATCACAGTTTCTTGTTTTTTACAAAAATTATACATCAGTAGGAAGGGTTGGACATGATGAGTGTTCTAAAATTATTAGGAAATAAAGGAAGGAAGGAAATGTTGTCCTAATATAAATGGTTATTATTATTAACAGGTTTTTAGAAGATAGGAAAAACTGCATCATGGAAAAAGGTTCATTTATATATGAAGTTATTTCTTCAGTACTGAAAAAGAAGTCCAAATTAATAAGATATTTTCAGATTACACATTCCCTTTGCTTTATCTCTCTCATGCATAGACATACATATTCGCACGTTAAAGCAAATAACCACAAAACACACATCTATACTTTTAGTTTAGCTTACATCTCAGCATGGTGTGTAGGCCTGAAATGCTGCTTGTCCCCATGGATTTGCACTGAATCCTTCTAGTGCTTTATATCAGTTGTCAGTGTTGGTAGGATGTTAAATGCTATGTTCTTTCCCATTCTCAAAGTACAGAACAAAGATGGAAGACAGAAATCTATTAAATGTTCGGGAACAGGGGTTGATAGGCCTTCTTTCTTTAATATTTCAAAAGTGAACACATTTCCTAGCAAAAAAAGAATAACTCCATGGTGGGGTCAAGGATATTAAAAGGTTTATGAATGTCAAGGAACCTGTTTGAAAAATGCAGCAGACCTCCAGATTGGTAATGAAAACTGATATTGACTGAGATTTACTTGACTTAGGATTTCAAAACTACTTCTGAGTTTCAGTGAGAGTTACATCTATTTGATTCTACTACTTTTTTTAACTCAAGTTTTCTCAAGGCCATGAAAAAAAGCACAATATGAAAGATCTTTCTCTTCTGAAACAGGAAAAAAAAAGTATCTATGATATTTTTTTCTGGGTTCTTTTTTTGAGGTGAGTGAGAGAAAATTTCAGGAGACAGGACCACTGAAGTTCCTAGTAAAAATAGTTTCAGTGCAAAATTTAAAATAAAGTGTGAGTTTCACTCAAGCTGTTACTCCATTTTCTTGTCTTTGATTGAACAGGTAATGTGGCAGCTCATTTATTTCACACTGAAAAGCTTTTATTCATAGGCATCACTACTTGACCATCTTTTTAAGTAGGTAGTGAATTTGGGGGGCACATTGGTCTGTACTCACTAGTATATTGGTATTGTGTACAAAGACATGCAACACTTACTTTAAAGCATAGCTGAAGTTTTCTGAAATATTGTGTTTAAATTCAGAAGAAAACATAGTTGATGAGAATATGAAAACATAGGAATGAGACAGACCAAAGATTCATCTAGCCCTGTATTCTGACTCCAACAATAGTGTCCTTGTATTAAGTTGCTCTGAATAGATACTTCTGCCATGACCACCATCTCTGGCCCCTCAGGTAATTCAATCATATATTTAATCCACAAAACCTTTTAGAACTATAATTAGGCTGGGGCACAATTCTAAAAATCATATTCTCACTTTAATAGAATCGATAGACTTGACTTTATAATAATGAAAAATGTAGAATATAGATAATATTGTAGCACCTATTTTAGATAATATGCCTATCATAATATTTTAGAGAAATAAATATATCTGCTCATGATCCTTATAGAAATCTGACTTTATAATAGAAAAGTCAAATAATACCCACAGCCTGTTAATTCTGGAAAACTAGAGGTAACTTTGCAGATCCACTGCTGAACATATCATTGATGTGCCATAAATGTGCAAAGTAACCTCCAAATGACTGGCATGATCAATGAAAACATCTTACTGATAGAATTCTAAAGCCTTAACCTATTGCCTAGAAAAGTATCAAGAAAGCCACTGGAAGATATGTTTGTCTACTATAAAATTGATCTATATCTTTTCTTAATTACCCTCAGCATCTCTATATTCACAAGATGATTTGAGAGGGGGAGAAAGACCTGCTGAGTAAACAACTGCACTTGGTAAATAAGCAGTGCTTAAGGGCTATGCCATTTTAGGAGGCTTCTCATCTGCCATGAAGGCTTTTGCAGCAGGGAAAGGAGCAAAGCCCGTTCATACACTGCAACGCTGAGTGTCAGGGAGGTGTGTGGATAAGTCACTGTCCATCAAACATAATAGCCACAGAGAGACAGGTGCACACATCTGTTCTCTCTCTATTTTCCCCTCCAATTTGCAGGCACTAGAATATTGTTGCAGACTGCAGCATTCACATCAGCACTATAGTCAATTGACTATAATTCAAAGAAGCTTTAGATATTTAGGTAAATGGTGTAAACATGAACACTTGATGTTGCCAGTTATGTATGGATCAGGCACATGAAATTTTACACTTCAGAGTACCAATCAGTTAATAGATGCCTTAGGTATGAAAAAAAAAATATTTCTGACGTTAGGTTTATATATGACCCAATTATTTCTCCTCTTTCTCTGCAGGCCAGTTTGAGAGATTCTGCACTAAATGCTAACCCAGTGTAACAATCTCCAAGTAACTGCTTTAAGTGCACAGCTGCACGCTTTCACACAACACGTTAGTGTATATAAACCATAGTTTTTAAATTCATTGTAGCATTTCTGCTTAACATTTCAGTCTTCCTCTGTTTTGGTAATATCTCCCAAACTTATGTGATCATGAAAACTAACTTCTCACAGTTAATCTTAAGTCAGTAACATGAAAGTATTAAGCAACTTGTGTCCTAAAATAGATACTTGAAAACTTCCGTATTTTCTTGTAGTCTGATATTGTTCCAACAGAAATCTCAGTCATTTCCAGTTCCTCAGTTTCAATAGTTTTATGCATTTTACATTCCTGCGCCAATCCCCATATTCACAGCCTTCACTTAAAATTTTTCATGAAGAGCCACATCAAAATATTTGACTAATACTACTTCATTCTTGTGTAGAAAATAAACCAACTTTTACAGTCTAGCATGAATTTCATTTTGGAAACCCACATAGAAGTTTCACCACTTATCTCTGTCTATGTCATTCTTTCAAAATTAGTTTCAAAGTATCTCATAATATTTCAGCTGGACTTACAAACTCGCACTTAGGTGGCTCCTTCCCATATACATCCGCCCTTCTCTGCTCATACCTTTTTTCAACACCCAAGTGAGTTCTCAGATATCTCATTCTTTTCACTATTCTCCAAATATATCCTCCTGTCATGTTGTCATCTTCAGCTTGACAGTTGTTTGTTACCATTTGTTACAATTAATTGTTACTGACCTGCTATGTCATGTGGCACTGCTTTCAGGAGATATTATCTTATTACTTCTTCCACAACAGAAATACTCTGTTTTGATGCTGTTGTAATGTAGTAACCCTCATATAACTTCCATTGCTGTTCTCCCATTCACATTGGCAGTCTTGCCTTGTCCATTTTAAAGCATTTTGCCAGGCCTTAAACATCTTAGATTTTCCTTATATCTTTCTAAATTATCTAATTTATATTCCTCAAACAATGCTTGCCCAATATTTATAGGTTCCCTTCTTCAGTGATCTCCTTCTCAATATAATTCTCAATTAGCTAGATTTTCAGTCCCTTCTTCTGCTTCTTCTCTGTGGTTTTGGAGAGATTTTAATAGATTTTTTAATCAAAATAAATTCTAGGCCTCTTTTGCTTCAGCTCCTCAAACTCTCTAGCTCACTCAGTTTTACATTGAGAGCACACACAAGAGAATGTAAGAATATATAACATTTTAGTTAATATATGTTTGGGAAGTCCTTAGAGTGTTATCTGTTTTTTTGAACAATAATTATATACCAAGCTGGCAGTAGAATAGAATAACTTCAGCATGCTGAAATATACTACTCATTGGTGGTACAGTGCATATGGCATTTAAGTACTTCTGGACTTAGTCAATGGCTGCACATGGTTTTGGGTGAAAATTTTTATTTAGATTTTTAAAGTATCTCCACATTCTATTTTAGGTGCTTCTCTGCATTAACAGAATTAAACGTCTCATACTGGTTGGCCTTACATCCTTACTCATTTCTCACGGATCATGAGAAAATGTTCATTTTTATTTGGTTAAATTTTATAACACAGAATATTTACACCATTGCTGACAAATAAAAAAAATTCCTGAAACATAAGTTAGGTATATCTTGTTTCTTGTTTCCTTAAATGAGAAGTATATTGCTGACATAAAAATAACAGTAACTACCCCCACACACACACTCTGTCTACTGATAAAACACAGTCTTCACAGTTTACCATGGTAAACATCTGGAGGTATGTTTACCTAGATATGACCTGTTGCATGATGTTTTATCAGATCTTTGCCTGCTTTCAAGCACTACTTGATATAAAACCTGTCATCTATGAAAGGATATATTTTTTGTCGTGTGAGTGATAGCTTTGGAAGAATTTCACATTGAAAACACCACCTGCTCATGAAGACATAATTCAGACTTCTTGCAAATGTATAAATCCACTGATGTAGCTGTAAGATGTATCTTGTTGTGACTGTCACATCACTCACATTTTAAATGTCAAACCTGTCATGTTTCTTGATTGAGATCTTAATGTAAGATACCTGATTTTTTTTCTGTTATTCAATTGAGACAAGGCCATGCCAGTGAATAGCTAGCTTTTTAAAACACCACCTAGAGAAAATACTAACAGGTACATCTTGTACCATGGTCTGCATGTATTTTCTCTACCTGTTTATAGTCATATCCTTCAGATGAGTCACATTTCTACTATGTATTTTAAGTCTGCCTACATGTTGTGGGAAGGACACAACACAGTGATTTTTCAACTGTCTACAAAACAGCCTTGAATTGAGGATATTTATTGAAGATACAGAAAAGCATACTGCATGTGATTTTGTTCTTGAGTTCTAACAACTTTTTCCATTACAACACAAATCAAATATGAATATTTAAAAACTTGAAAGTGGAAGTATGGGAGTCTGCCTTCACTTTTTTCCTTTCTAAAGAAGGATATTATGTATTCCCTGTTATGTTGCAGGCCATCAAAAAAAAAAAAAAAAACGAACAAACAAACAAACAAAAAACCTAAGAAACACAAAGGAAGATAAAAATAACTGAAGTACTGCAGACACCACATAAGCCATGGTAGGTAAAGACAAGTACTGTGGAAGAGCTTAGGATATTCTGGGGGAAAATTGAGGTATAAAGCCATTAGAAGACATCTATGGATTCAATGCAGCTATGATGTATCCAAGACAGGTATTAAATGAGACGTAAGTGGGGGTTACAGCAATGGCACATTAATGTTTATTAACTACTCTGCTTGTCAGATAATTTGTTGTATATACTTCTTATGTTGAAATTCTTCAAAGAATATAAAAACCATAATTTTAGCCAATATCTTTTTTGTCCTTTCTCTGTGCTAAGGGATGCTGTAAGTAGTTGTAGCCCCCAGCAGCTCTGGGACAAAGGTTCCCTCCTGCCCAGAGATCCAGGGTCTCTGCCCAGGATAGGGGACACAGCTGCCACTTTCCTGTTTGCAGGTTCAACCAGTAGCAAAGTTGAGCATCTATCCCAAAGACACATACACAGACACACATACACTCGCAAGCACACACATCCGATTACGCATACTGCCACAGACAAGGTGCTGCCTTTAGCAGCACCCAGATGCGGTGCTCACATAAACACAAGTGCAGACAGTCAACTGTCTCTTAGTTGGCTGCTCAGGCTCGAAGTTCACTAGTGCAAGCATGCACACACACACACACACTCTCCAGAGTCACAAGCACATGAACATTCGCAGATCCCCTGAGTACTGGTACTGCCCCTTTGTCCATCTGGTACCTATGCCCAGATCCTGGGACTGCCTACCTGCCCCACAGGTCCCTGACTCATATTCAAGTCCCTCCTGGTGCTCACCAACAAACATGTTTCTCTCACAGCCACCCCAAGCTCATGGGTCCTCCCAAATACTGGCACAGCCCCACTGCCTGCCTACCGCCCCCGCCCAGTACTGGGTTTAGGGGAAATACAGACACTTGCCCCCCATCCCAGCCACCAGCACCAGGCACCTGGCACTCAGCCCCTTACTCGCCCCGCTCACCTGGTCCCCCCATGCAGCTGAGGCCAAGTCCCCAACCTACTCTGGTTGGTGTCCTTGAGATCCCACTGGCTCCAGCTGCTGACACCACTATCCCAGGGCACCCACCCCCCATCTGACTGTAGTGTCTGGCCCCAAATGTACTCACATCCCCAGCAACTGGCACCTCATCCCCACAGCATCCACACAGGATAACAAATGAAGTGGTGCAGGGAGACCTACCTGTCACGACCCGGCCTGGACAGACCAGGGAGTTGTGTGAAATTCAGAATTCCCTCGGGCTAAATTAAGGTGAAATGACACTAAATGATCAGTTAAACATTTTATCAATGGCAGAAGCAAACTGAACTGGGGAGGCATAACAGCAGGCAGTGGGGTTTCCCACAACAGGAATTGCTATGAAACTACCTCAGGGCACGGTGTAACCCGTGGTAACCATGTACCCCAATTC
>JANZLQ010000060.1:13798655-13843039 GCA_026212715.1 Elanus axillaris
TATTATTATTATTATTATTATTATTATTACTATTACTATTACTATTACTATTACTATTACTATTACTATTACTATTATTTCTGCAATAATAATAATGACAATAACAACAATGATAGGAAACTGAAGAAAAATGTAATTCAGAACTTCTAGAGGAGCCACTAGTGAAACCCTGTCTCTCACAAAGTCACTGACAGTTTGCCATTGATTTTATTAGTGCTATAACTTCAATGTCTTTTACATGGGGTGTTAATTAAATGCTTCTGGGCTTGGGAAAAACAGAAAAAAAAAAGTAATATAAACAGCTATGCCTTGATGGGCTGACAGGTTGTTTCAGCCTGCTTCAAATCTTCCTATTCCTGTTCTCCCTACACTTTGTGATATTCAAAGTATTCACATATTTTCACAATATATTATGCTTTTTAATGATTAACTCAGTTTCATTTCTGAACCATTTGGAACAATATGGAAATTTTCATTTCCATATATCTTGTGGTGTTCTTACACTAATGTCCCATCAGAAAATTAATTGGAAGGGCTACTGTGTAGCAGTAACTCCTTTTTTTTTCTTTTTTCTTTTTCTTTTTCCTACATGGAGAGACGTAGAAGGTAAATTAAAGATTGCCCTTCTGCAGCCCCTGTGACTCAGAAGCTACAGTGCGTCTATGACATGAGGCTACTGTCTGTCAGTGCTCCTTTACATTGAAGGGAATTTGGGAGGGTAGATATCAGGGTGTCCTACACTTTCTCTGAGCAAAATGAGGTCAGTGGTATCACTTTCACACAAGGTAAAGATAATTCTGTTAGGCCACAGGAAATTGAAAATGGTGTTGGTATCAAAGGGGAGTCTTGTTAGTAAGATGTGTAGTGTAACATGCCCAAAGGATTCCCTACTGCATTTAAATTGTTAGAGATAATAATAAATGGTCCTGCTGTCTCTCGATTTCATCCTGCAAAGACTTCTTTTATCTTTGTTTCCATTTCTGACTGAAGCTGTAATTTATGCTTTTGTCATTGTTGGACTGGGGCTTACTTTCCCACTGCATTACATCTTTTGTGTTCAGTGAAAATGCAATGCACAATGTGAAGAAGTTAGAAGAGAAAGGAGACTCAGATCTTGATTCCTGCAGTGCAATTTACTTAAGGACAGCCTTGCTCAGAAATAGATAAAAGAAGTGGGTCTTTTTTCTAAATGCATAATTAATCAGCAATTGCTATTGCCAGAAGGCACCACTGAGGCAAAGAAGTTAGAAGGCTTTAAAGATTATTAAACTTTTTTGAGAGTAAAGTAATATTCTATATAGATTTTTAAGAAATATGAAAATGTTGTTTAAAGCATAAGCCAGCTATTTGACTGGTCAAAGAGGAAACTCCTTATGAGGGTAAATTACCTACCTGTAAAGGGGCTTTCTAACCTTTGTATGGTTTGTATCATACTGATTACTATTGGAACAGTAATCTGCTTTTAAAATACGGCTTTAGACAGACATCTAGTCAAATAACACAGCTTTTCCTAGGTTCTTAAGAAAGCCCTGCAGAACATGCATTTAAAGACAAAATCAGTGGAGACTGAATGTAAGCAATATTTAATTTAGAATTATTTTATAATAAAGTATATCATCCTTTTATGTTACAAAATACTTCTGTTTCAGATACCAGTGACACTACTGAAGTTCTAGTGATTCCAATTAAATTCTAGCTCAAGCTTTTACAATTATAACCATGAAGAGAAATTAAAATGTACAAAGGGATAGTTCTGTTTTTGTATTTATGAAAAGGCAAGTTGCAGTGGATAAGTATATTCACCACACTCCAGAAGTCCTTAGTCCTCAAGCTTTTCATTATTGAAGACCTCTTGAGGTGGAGTGGAGGATACATTTTCATCCGATACCTGTTTTACTGAGGACTCAGCAGTTTGTTCGTCTTATCTTGGCTAGTTAACTCTGTGAAGGCAGAAGACAGGTATATTTGTATAATCGTAGTCCAGAGTGATTAAGGATTCTGTGGCTTCTATCTTAATATTTTATTTAGTTTGCGCTGTTCGCAGTGCTGTGATCACTTCTCCTTTGCCTTCAGTGGACAGAATATATCCTGTTTGTGTGAAAGATAAGTGGGAATGGAGTTTGTGAAGGCATGAGCTCAACAAAAATACAAAAACATTTTTCTTTTTCTGTGTAGTATACAATACAGATAGCTCAGTGATGACAGTAAGACTGAGTGGTACTTTGAAATGCTAAAGAAAATTTCCTTTCTCCTTCATTAAAAGCAATATAAACATATGGAAAAAGACAGAACTGTCTGAAAAAAGCCAGACTTCCAATATTATTATTTAAAATATCATTTGAATTATATCACATTATGTGTTATATTAAAACTATGTTGTATATTGAATATTATACAACACATGCTATTCATTATGTATCTTTCTATTTATTATATATTACATAATGTTGTATACTGTGTATCGTATCTTTTACATATATTTCTGCCATTCATTCATCAGGATTCATAAAATACAGTGGCAGAAGAGATTATTCTGACTACATAAAATGAATGCTTCTTCAACATCACAAAATATATTCCCTACATTACTTTTGCATTATCTCATAGTTGCTGCACTCATGTAAAATTGGAAAGAAACACAAGTTTACCCAAAAGTATCACACAGACACTATCTATGTGTGGTCTGTGGCACAGTGAAAAGGAGGTTGAGAGATCTTGAATTCAATGTTGCGAAAGAATAGTATCTCGCAAGACTGTTGTCTCATCCTCCTGCACCCCAGTTGCAGAAAGCAGCACCGTACTGAAACTCAAATGTACATTAGGGTCACAAGACAGTCAATAGCTGGCTTTAAGAAAACCAAAACAACAGAACAGTGTTTGAAAGGTCTTCTTTTAGAAAGGCAACATTAAAGTGACACATGAGGTGACAAGATATCTTTAAAAACACAACAAACCTGTGGCCTGTTTTTACTGGACGCTTTCCCCATCCCCAATTCTTCTGCTCCTAACATCTGTTCCCCTTAACTGCTGCTGCCAGTGTTTGGAGCCTTAGCATAGAGAAGCTCTTGCTTACAATTTTAATATGGTGTCATTTTATTCTGCTCAGAGTGGATCTAATTAACACTTAATTAATAATCCATCCAAGGTCACTGATGTCAATAAAGCTGAACAAATGTTAGGAATGATGGCACTTTGGGGAATTGGTATGTCCAAGTCCTAAACCTGGTGCAAGGCTGTGAACTCTGTGTGTGTATCTTAAGGAACGTGCCAGCTTCATTTTGAATACAGAGCCTCAGCCATTTTCTGTTGTCTGTTTGCTTGCCTTTTGGATTTAACCTGTAGCACAAAACCTGCAGGAATTAGACAAGACTTTAGCATCTGGTATACAAAATTAGCTGTTTCCTTTCAAAGTAAACTATTTTATAGTAGGACATACCTTACCAATAAAGTTATCTGCAAAAGTTTCATATTGTGGGAATGACCCTTGACTCACTGGATTAGAAAGTGATAAAATGGCATTTGGTTCTTCATTGCTTTCATTAAATCAGACTGAAAATTTGCTGCCTTTGCCAGGAGCCACAGGAAGCAAGGAAAGCCTACTATCTGAAATGTAAATTGATCCCTTTCGACAGGCAAGGAAAGACTAAGCTGGATGTATAGGAAATGTATGTAGCATTTTGTTACTGATCATGAGTATTTTCTTGCACTTGCTCTTGCAGGTGTACAAATTATCTAAAATTTGACTGCTTATCCCCATGTATAATACTACCCTGAAAAAAAATCTTCTAAAAAGGATGACTAGTACCTTAATTGTAAAAGTATTTACTTACGTTTCTGGAGTTACACTAGGAAAACCTGTATATCATACCTCTGAGTTATGAAACAAATTTCCTACTGGGAAGAGCATGTGTAGATATCCTATATCAAGGGCAGTTTCTGTACTCTGTTTTGAAGCAGCAGGCTTGCAGATACGGGGATGGAAATCAGTAAATAAGCTAGTTATCTTCTAGCAGAGTGGTGACTGCCCAGCAGTTAGACCTTTTTTAGTTTTCTTTCCATCAAAGGAAATTTTCAATGGGAATTCTTTTATCTTGGTAAAAGGCAGTTGCACTTAGAAAAAACTAGGTTTGAGTGATTGTGCTTGTTCGGAAACAAAAATGTAAAATCAGATCACTTCCCTTTCGTATAAAATCTGTATGATTTCATGATTTCAGTGGAATACTTCACTGCCAGCTCCAGTGGAAAATTTGGGTCTTGTGTAAATAAATCAGATAGAGCCTTATTTCTTTTGAATTCTAATCCTAGAATCTCAAATCCCTTTTCATATAGAGGGGATTTAAATATAATACTGGTTTTGAACATAAGGCATTTTATTGTTGAGGAAAACTAACTCATTTAAGTATGGCAGCTTTGCAAATGGCATCTTTTCATTTTAATTTTTTTTTAAAAAAAGCAGATTATTGCAAATTTTTTGAATGGTAGTACATCAGGAACTTATAAGAAAAAATAAAAAGCAAGGGTTAATATAGGTCTTTCTTTGGACCCCAGGCTTGAGGTTTTCAGTCAAAAAATGCTCATTATGTTTCCTCTTTTAGAGCAAAAAAACCCAGTACATCAGACATGCCTATACTTTTACCTCAGCTCAAGTTGTTCTATAAATATGACTACTTTTCCAAAATAAATTATTTATTTTTTATGTATGTCATAGCAAATCACATATCTCTGTTCTGTTAGTCATTATTTAGCACCATTTCAGTCAGGTTTTCTTAACATCTGGCTTTTAAGTTTGTTGGGTTGTTTGGTGTTTTTTTTCTGGTAAGCCAATATTTTGTCTCTTGTTCTGTTGTTATTTAGGTTACTCTCCTTTGGATCTAGCAATATACACACAATAAATATTTTAACAGAATTTTATATCTAGAAAATCTTATTAGGAAAATAAAATAGCATGAACTACCTACAACTAGTCCTCACTCCTAGCTATAGTCAACGTAAAGTCAAGGTCTAGTTAATGTTTTAAATTGTCCTGTAGTCTAGGAAGCAATGGTTGCAATATTATACCTTATCTTTTTGAATTGAATAGCATAAAGATGAATTAAACTGGGCAGATTGGTACAAAGGCTCAGTATGCTGAGTACCAGGGCTGCCATTCAGAGGGACCCCTCCAAGCTGGGGGACTGAACCAACAGGAGCCTCTTGAAGTTCAATAAAACTGAATGCCAAGTTCTGCACTGGGGATGGAACACCACCATGCATCGATATAGGCTGGGCAATGACCTCACAGGCTGAAGTTTTGCTGAAAAGGAATTCAGGGTCCTAGTGAATGACAAGTTCAACGTGAGTCAACATTGCACTCTTGCTACAGTGAAAACTGTGTGCTGGGCTCCATTAGCAAGAGCCAGAAGGTCAAAGGAAATTATTATTTCCCGCTACACAGCGCTTGTTAGACCACTTCCTGAATACTGTGTTCACGTTTGGGCCCCACATTACAAGAAGGAGATTGACAGGCTGCAGACATTGAAGGGGGTAGACACAGAGTAAAGGAAACTGAACTAAATGACAGCTGCACAAAAATTACAGCCAAGTGCCAATGGTGTGATGCTAGATGGAAAGCAAGTAACAGAGATGTATTTCCTTTGAGATGACTCTTGTACAGGTAAAATTGCAGGAAACAATAATGATCAGTTCTGCCTACCCTGTCTTGAAGCAGTGGAGGCCAGACAGCTACTGATTTATGCTGCAATCTCATATAAACAATCTAAAGACAACTTGATCTATACTACCAGTTGTGGGAGACTTCAAATTATTATGTACCTGGTCATGTTAAGCAATCCCAATGTAATAGTTGAGAGATTTTCCCAAACTAGGTTCCTGGTTTTACTTTGCATGCTTCCAGATACAGTTTTCTGTTATTATTTCCCTATGTGGCTCCATGACTTTAGCATCCATCAAGATATAATTCCTTGATAGCACACCTCACATTTCTCAGATGTGTCTTAATATTTTTTTAAGATACTTTATCTTGGTGGGTTTTTCCCGAAAAGACTTTCTGGCAGGTCCAGTATTTTCCAGTACATTCTTGTTCAATGACCTGATCATACATACATTCTTGTTTTATGGTCATTGAAAATTCATCCTACAGCAGTGGTTTACTAAAGTGTTTGTGTGTATGTGCACATGTGTGCATGCATGCATTATAGATATGGTTTTGCAACTACTTTTCAATTATATACGTCTATCCATGGCAGTGTTACTGTTATGAGATCAAAATTATTTGCATAAATTATTTTGATTCTGTTCAGGATACAATAATACAAGGAGAGACTGAGGGAAATAAGTTTGTTTAGTGTGGGGAAGAGAAGGGGAATCTAACTGCAGTTTTCATTTACCTATATGGTTGGTTCTGGAAAATACAATGCCAGACTCTACTCAAAGGTGAACAACAACAGGACAACTTGCAAATAGGGACATTTTGATTTGACATAAGAAAAAATTCTTCAAGGTATGAGTAGTTAAGCACAGGAACAGGTTTCCCAGAAGGGGCAAAAGTGGAACTTAAATTTTGCTCTGAGTCTATGAATTCAGTAAAATAATAAAACAAAGGCTGGATATAGGGGTTCTAGATTTAGTAGATGGGGAAATTTTCTGAAATAGGAAAGCAAAGGAATAACGTAATATATTGAAAAATAGCAAATGCAGAACAAATATGTTTGTTGTCTGAAATATCAGATTACAGAATTCATTTCCATGGGAAGTGTTAAGAGTTTAGAATTAGGAAGGATTCTTAATAAGGATACAGCAAAAATCCCTTAAATATCAAATGGAAAATATCAGACTTTGTAACACAAAGGTTTGAGTCAAAGTCTGTCAGTGATGAAATAAGACCTACCAAGGGAAGACTGTCTTTTCTTTTTATTATTCCCCCCACACACCCCACCCCAAACTGATTTCAGTTAAAAGGAAAAGGAGTGAATAATGAATAAAGAAAGACAGCACATTCATTTCAGGGAAATATCAGCAGTGGGCTGCTAGTACTTCTAAAGAATGTTAGGAGTGTTTTTTGTGTTAAATCTTCCATCTCTGCTACTGAGCCACAGGCTTTGTTGCAAAATGAATGGCTGCCACATTATCTGATGGCCTTGAATTGTTCTCAGAGAAGACAAGGAATATTTAAAGTTCGATGAGTCACAACAGTTCAAGCAATGCTTCAGCCTGAACAGAGAAACACACTGAATTGTATCACTTCAGCCTGAAAACTGTGCATGAGAGCTATTGCATTTTGTTAGCTGCACAATGCTGAAGATTTCACATATGAAAAACATAGTACTAAAAAATGCTCTGACAAGCATGTTTGTATGCATAGCCAAAGCTTAGAGATGTTCAGGCTCAAGACAGGCTCAACAACTTTAATTAAGAGGTATTTTACGCTACAATTTGAATTGGAATAAATGGATCAGTTGTATGAAATTATTCACATGATTTTGGAGCAGAACTGCTACAAACCTTACACAAAGAATGTTAAGAATACAGTTTACACATCTGCAATGTGTGAAGGATCAAGAATATTATTAAAATACATCTACCTTTTTCAGGTAGAGAAACTGTTATTCTGGATTTTCAGACAAAGAACAATGTAAGAGTAAATTCACTCAGGTCTGTGCATCACTAACTTCCTCAAGCTCAGTCTCAGAGGGTGCATAAATCTATTGCAGAATGGAAGTGAATCTCAGCCAAGGAGATTAAGCAACTTTTTGTAACAGACAGAACTACAGCATATTTCTTTTTCAGCCTAAATGTAATCAGAAGATTATTTTATCAGGAAATCATGCTTCTCCTCTTCAGGAGTTACACTTTGTGTCACCTATGTTACAAAGACAGAAGGTCAAATTTTGAGGTGTAAATCAGTACACCCAAGCTGATTTAAAAAATACAGTGCTCTATGCAGCTGAGCTCATCCAATCTTATCCTTATAATTTAAACTTTAACATGTTTATGCTTTCAGTTCATAGGCAGACTATAACTGCTGATAAACAATACAGTCCGTTTGGGAATGTTATAGACAGAAATAGCACACCGTTTAATAGAAGATACAGCTAGCATGAAATATTTTTAGTTCTCCTTTCCTTCCAAGAGAACGATCCTTGTAATCTGACCAGAGACAAAGAAACCTATACATCTTGTACCTATACATAAAAAGGATTTATATCTCCCTGCAATTTTGATGCTTCTAAAAGTAACTGTATGTCTTTGCTGACACACAAACAGCTTTTTTCCATGCTCCTTAATTTTCTGATTGCTTTGTGAGGGATTCATAGTAGTGACATGAATCTGTTCTTTGGAAACTGTAGTAAGTGACTCCCAAACTGGTGATGTTGCAAAAGCATACTTGAGTTGTTATCTATGTTTTTTGTATAGTGAATATTTGTTTTAAATGATGGTAAGTATACATGTGCCCCATATACACTTAAAAAAAAAAAAGCAGCTATTTATGGATTTGACTAATTCTGTTGCCAAATAGTTAAATTATTCCTTATGATAATGTAGGCAAGACTTTTGAGTCAGCAAAGATACTGAAGCAACAATGTCGCTTAACTCCGTGGTTGATTGCAATGGGTTTTTCCTTTCCATGCAAAATGGTGTCATCCAAGTGCCTTACTAACTATCCTCAAAAGTAAAACTCTGCTTTATCCTTTTCTAGCAGCCTTCCCACCTGCTAATATTTATACTCGTTTTGAGTCCCTGCATACACTATGCAGTTCATCCTAGGCACTGGCACCAGAACCTGATCACCAGCTGACCAAAGTGGAATATTGAGAAACAGGACTCACAAATGCTTGGAGAAGCTTTATATATCATACATACATACCTGAAACTGGGAGACGGCCTGCCTTCCATTATTGTGCCTCCATACATGGATCCAGGGCTGAGTCTAGTAGCGTACTCTCAGTTCTTTGTGCTGAAATTCTTTGCTTCCTTCCCTAGTTACACACCAGCTGAGAGACTGCTCATTTCCTAGGGAGAATTGTGGAAGGTATGTTCCTAGCACACTGTACTAATGTGGTAAATACCCTATTCATCTCTATGAAAAACAGGAAGAGTCAGATACTTCTTTTAGCTAGCAGTTTATATCTTGACGGTTGCATCTACTCATTACTGAGCTTGTTTTTTCAAATGTTTATCTGAGGTAAATGGAACAAAAAAAATCTCTATTTCAAGAAGTTCGGCAATAGCTAGGGATTAACAGAATGCATAAAAATTGTTTCTTACATTTTAAGAAAAAAAGACAAATTCATTACCCTTCAGTATATATCCCATAATTATTTTCTTTTTTATCCGTACTCTAACAGATAGTAAGGAACTGGCACAGAGCTGGTATATCTGTTTCTCTGTCTAATTAAGTATTTTACTTTTCTCTCATTTTTTTTTATGCAAAAATGTTTCTGGATGATGATTTTAAAACTTTTTAGAATGTTAGAATTTTCCTAAACAAACCAAACCAACACACTCCCTTTGGAGATCTCTATCAATACATATGTGTACTGATATATGTATATCAATATATAAATATATTATTGGACACTTAACCTCAATGGTTTAAATATTACTGAGCTATTGACAAGCCCTGTTCAGCAGCTGCCTACCCCTCTAAGCAAATAAATTACTTATGCTTCTAAGTTTCTTGCACTCAGCATACAAAAAAGTGTATAAGCCCTGGTAATTACCATTACTATTAATGGGATATCTTTCATCTTTCTTTTTGCTCCAAATCAAAGAGCAGGAAAGGTCTGCCTTTGCTATGGACTTAAGAAAAATCTCAGCTGAACTTCAACTCATGAAACTGAATTTATGAAAACCTAAGAACTACATCTTATGATGGAAGAAGAGAGAGGTATCTCACTTATTAGAGGTGAGTGCATTTCCTTGGTCTGATTTTCACATCCAGGCAGCTATGGTCTTCTTTTTTTTTTTTTTTTTTGTCTTTGCAGTGTGCCTCCTCCAAGCTTTGCAACCTTTCATGCAAGGTGGTGTGGCTTTTCCAAAGCCTCTGTAGTTTTCCTATTTTCTCATACTCTTGGTCTTGTGGTAATACTGTTATTGCCCTGCACCTGCAAACCCTGATATAGTTATGTCAGGTTGCCATTGGCTGAAGTGATTGCCACTGGCTTGAGAATCACATCATCTTTCCCCTCCATTTTTTCCTATCCCTTCTTCTGCAGGTTTATCTAATAATATGCATGCACAAAGCCTACTGACCAGTCAGCATGCAAACCCCTGTCCCTCCCAGCCTCTGTCACAGCATGCTCCAAGCAGCGCTAATAAGCAGGAACAAACATGAGGGAGTTAGGCAGGTCCTGATGAAAACCTTGAAGTTATTATAGAAGAAGCTTTATGGGCGACCACTTACTAGAGAGGAAAGTGGTCCAACAAGGAATGCTTGCCTAGGAATCCTGTTGCATCTCTTCCTCACTGCTGCTGGTGAAAGCTTTCCTTTCTCTTCCCCTTTGAATTTTGTCTACTCTTTTCTTCACTGTTCTTTTCCTTCCCCTATCTCTCTTTACCCAATTTTTATTTTTTTTTGTCCCAAAGTAATAATTATCATTACTGTCAATGTCTGCCATCATCTATGGACCCAGTAAAGAAATATTTGTCCACATAAGCCTACCACAACATCTTCTGTGCAAAAATTTGCAAAGGTACTTCCTTAGTGGATTCTTTTAGAGATTTCCTAAGACCTCTAATTCTCTCACATACTTCAAGGGGTATCCTGAGATTTAGAAGACTTATATGTGTTTATGAATTATATCTTTTTTGTTTTAATACTGCATGGCCATTTGTGCAAAATTAAACAAGCAGAATTTAGAGTCTACAGCTTTTGAACACAATGGTCTGTGATGTAGTACACTGCCACCTCCAAACCCTCCAGTTATCCTTTAAGTCTAAAAGAAGAAAATAGAAGTATCACTAATCTTGAAAAAATAAAGGAAGAGGAATGGAAAGGAGTATTCTTTGAAATCTCAAGGAAAGCTTTAGTGAAGTGTCTCCTTAGTCCTCCTCTAACAAATGAATAAAAACCAATTTCTGTGTGTACGTGCATTAAATATCAGTGTGTTATTTCTGCTATGCAACAATGAAAGATTTATTAGTAGTCTTTGATTAATTTGTGGTAATTTCTTTGTTCTGACATTGAAAATTACTATTTTTCTTAATTAACAGTATGACATTTATAGGAATGAATTATTCTGGTTGTGAAAATTCATTATTATTAAATAAAGTAGGAGAAATAGGTTGGATATTTAGTATTTTCAGTCACAGTGTAAAAATTGCCCTATCTTTAGTTACTCAAATCAGTAAGTAACAAAGCATATAATTGCCCCAATTTTGCAGCTAATTTGAATGCTTCCTTTAAAGGATGTGACTCTTCTAGATTCTGAAAAAAATTACTCTTCTAGACTATCTTGTAAAAAACAAACCAAACCAAAAAAAAACCTCGCTGACCTCTGAAGAAGAGAAGAAGAAATATTATTTGAAGGAACTGTATGTTAATATTAGAAGGAAAACTACAATAAAATTAAGTCTCCATATCTTTTTAAAAAAATCATACAAGTGAGTGAATGCAAAATATTTGGTTTACCTTTAAAAGCACTATTATGTTGTAGTATAAAACACTATAACTGAATAACTAATTTTATTCCATATTAGGGGGCCTTCGGTAACTATGCATAAAAGAACAATACCACAAAGATGCAAAAGGGCAATGAGATCCTTAACAAAGGCAAACATCTCTAAGCACCTACAACCCCCACCTTCAGCAAACCTGTTTTTTCATCTAGCAGACCTTTCTTTTCCAGTAACATCACCGTGTGGCTTCCATCGCAGGATTCTGCTTTGCCAACAGGAATAGTGATAGGCTGATGGATGGTTTTCAAAAAGTCACACAGAATGGTTGTGGCTAGAAGGCACTTCTGAGATGGTCAAGTCCAGCCCTTTGCCCAGAGCAGGGTAAACCAGAGCAGGTTGCCCAGGACCACCTAGAGCCAGTTGCCCAAGGCCTTGTCCAGTCAGGTTTTGATTATATCCAAGGATGGAGACTCCACAAGCTCTCTGGGCAACCTGTGCCAGTGTTTGACCATCGTCACAGTAACAAACAAACAAACAAAAAAAAATAATTTCTCATTATTTTCCTGAATCTCAGTTGTTCTCTATTGCCTCTCATCCTGTCACTGGGCACCACTGGCTCCTTTGTCTTCATTCACCCCATCAGGTATTTATACAACTGGCTAAGATCCCTCTGAGACTTCTCTTCCCCCACCTGACCAGTCCCAGCTCTCTCAGACTCTCTCTTCTTATGTTCTGTTTTGTTGAACTATTCACTCGATGACCTGATCCCAATGAGTAAAAACTACAGGTTACAACTGTGTAAAAGGTTTTGATGCATATGTCAAGTCAATTGCATTTCAGTTATTTAACATTGTTTTACCCTGTTAAAAAAATATTTACACTTTTTCAGGTAATGTTTTAAACACTTGATAAAGTTTGCAACAGAGGAAGTGTGAACCACAATAGAAGGTGAATTCAAACAACCATGCCTTAAAAGGTGAAGAACTTTTGGTGTCTAGTCTTGGCCATCTCTTAAAACAGCTTAGATTTATTTATGTTGAAGTCCACCCTTTGATGTGTATGTTTGAGACACTAAAGGAGTGAATCTTGATCGACTTATTTCTATTAGTATCTGGGTGGACTGTACCATTAGCTGAATTGTGAGCAATGAGCTGAGATCATCTTTTCAGGCTGTTACTTCTGAGACAGCCTTTGTAAAGTAAATCCAAGATGACAAGTAAAGCCAAAAGGGGACAATTAAGCCTGTAGGTTGATCATTGATGTCCTGTCAAGCTTCTGCATTTGAAAATGTCTCATTATTGGGTTATTTCACTACTGTGACATTTTTTTCTTATTCCTCTCTCTCTCCATCCCCCGCCCAACCCCACACAACCCCAGTTATTTGAAAAAGAAGTATCATTTAGGAATTTCTTATCTGGTGCCCTCTTTTTTTTTTGTTCCAAATTAGCCTTACAATCTGGGCAAAATATAAAGATTAAACTGTTTTTAATGGTTAATGATTTAATGGTCCTGTGGAATTTATGGTAATTTTTCAAATGCATCGGAAGCTTTTGTTATCATCAGTCATGAGGTTTCATTGTTTGCTGTGAAGGCTGTGTGGGGAAAAAGTCAGCACAGTTTCATTTCTTCCTTTCAGTTCCCCATAGAGAAATGTTAGATGGAAAGGATACACAAAATGATATCTATAGTGTCTTTTCACAGGTTTCCAGAAATCTGTTTTCCACCTGGATAACTGGTATGTGTAGCAGTTGTTAAAACAGTAAGGGAGACAGCTGATCCTGGTTTTGTATTTTAATGGTTTGACCATCCTGCAGATATGCAAGGACATGGTACTTCCTCTGAGAACATTTGCTCAACACTTTTCAGTAGCAAGTTCAGTTTTTTCAGCTCTGGTTAGTGTAATAGCTATATGCTTCTGCTTGCATGCTGGCTTTATTATATTTTTTCATCTTGCCAACTAGTTGCCAACTTGTTGATCATCAGTCAGTCTTGAGAAGATCTTGAAAGGTGCCTCAGGTATAACAAGTAACGAAGAACAGCTAAGAAAAGGTATTGTATAAGTCATTCAGAACCTGAACTTGTTATTCAGAACATCTCAGTATAACTTATACTGATTGTAGAAACCATATACATATTCCTCTATCTTAGGGAAATCAAAATCACTGTCAATGGTTTAATAAATGCATCAGATGCCATTAAATACTTTGCGGCTGATTTAATGTATAAAGCTTTCTTGGGAAATTCCTGACTGGTGTTTACCAATACACTATTCAAGCAGTCGATGTACTTTATTTTTGTGACTGGGTGGTATGGAAGGTGAATTTCATTGTGTAGTCAGCTTTGAGCCATGCTAGGATGCACCTTGTGGAACATGCAGCCTGGTAGCACTTGTTTTACATTACACTTTATAATTTATGTTTTTACTTTTTTGACTTCTAGTGGTTAGACAACCCCTTGTTTTCCAATATCAGATGGCTACCTTCTAATGGTTAGGCCAGCCTAAGGTCTTTTCTGTGTCATGTGATTTGGACGGTTGTTGTCTTAAGGGATGTGTAGTGAGCAAGTTACTTGCCATTAAGTGATTTGGCAATTCATTACAGAACATTTTTCAACACCAGATACCAATCTCTCTGGAAAATGGGCCGCTGCATGCTGTAACATCATGTGATCCTCATCAGGTCTTGGGCTGCTGGTGAATTTTGTATAAATACTGTATGTTGTTACTCTTTCCAACATATTTTAAAATAATCATATATGTTTTCTCACACTTCTTATACTTTAAATATTTAGATAGTTCTGCTTCTGATATAGAGAAAATGCATGAAAAAACTGTGGAAGGCATGTCAATAATGCATATCTTTAGTACATGTGAATTTCACTTAGAGTAATAAAATATTTCCTTTTGATTTATGCATGTTTTATATCTAGTACTTGAAATGACAAGCTCTTCCTTATACTTCTAGTTGAAGTGTTATATCACAGCACAAGAGTCTTGCAAGAAGAATTTTTGGTAAGGTATTAGAAGGAAATCGGTTAATTTTATAAATATCTTCAACTATAGCTCAGAATGCTTAATTATATAGTTGTGTTGGATTAGCTTTTTACCAGCTTTTTATAAAAGACTGAAGGTGTGGATTTTTAACATAAGTTTTCTAGAAGGTGGTTTGGGGTTTTTTTTTAATCCCAAAAATAGTATCAACATTTTTCCTTTATAGTCATAATTCTTGTAGTTAAGTTAAAAACTTAAAACCCCAAACCCAAGAGTTTCAGTGCTTTAAAAATGTTATTTTAAATTCCAGTTTTACAAACCTTTAAAAATTAGGACATTTAAATAACATTTTTAGCCATTGCCCACAAAGTTAATTTAATAAAACTACTTTTTTTTTTTACAAGAATAAGGCTTTGACTTTGATGACTGTTTGTTTTGCTTTTAATGTTGACCCATCAGCTGTTTGCCCAAATGAGAATTCTGCTCAATTCTTTAGTGAAGAAATAGCAGTTAAGGTAGACAGGAGAGGAAAAAAGAGAATCAATTGAATCTAATCATGCCTGTAATAAGATTCTGATCCTGCAATGAGAATGATGTGAACTGATGCCTGACTCCACATGCCCAGAGTGGTTCTGTGTAAATGAAGGTTTCAGGCCCTGTAATTTTCAAAGCTAGACCATAATCCAATCCTGGCTTCATTTGTGCACAGACTGTTCCTTCTCAGCATTATGACATGTCTAAGATTTTAGAGGTTTAAAAAATATGATTAGTAGCAGTAATAACCAGATATAAGTGCTGCAGATTAAATTGCTGTGGCAAAGTAAAATCTGTAAAGATTTTTTTATTTTCATTTTTTTGGGCGGTTTCTTACAGAGGCAGCAGTCAACTAGTGTACAAGGGTGAAAAGGTCTCTGGGACAGGTACTGTTGCCTTGATTTGTTCATACAAAACTTACTACATTACAGCTTAAGTCTTTAACTGGTACCATGAGATGTTAATGTGATATAAATAAATAAATAAAATTAGTCCATCTAAGTTCTTGTTACTGATTTTTTTATATTTAAACATTTCTCAATGTTAGAAAATTGTTGTGAACTGGATTGTCATAGTTAGACACACAGTACAGAATATTCAACATACCAAGATCCCAGTCTTGCGTAATGCACATCATTATTTTTAAACACTTTCTATTTTCATAAAAGCTAGTAAAATAGGAACTTGACTAAAAGTGATAATTCTGTATGATATCAGTGCTTTGCAGTTTTAATTAATCAACATCTAAGTGTAGCCAAATAATACTCTTGACATTTCTTCATTCTTTGGACAGTTGTTTGTTTGTTTCTTGTT
Source organism: Elanus axillaris (assembly GCA_026212715.1). Taxonomy (NCBI): domain Eukaryota; kingdom Metazoa; phylum Chordata; class Aves; order Accipitriformes; family Accipitridae; genus Elanus; species Elanus axillaris. The sequence goes on from JANZLQ010000060.1 coordinate 13,814,608, forward strand.
AACTAAAGAATGACTTAGGCTACAGCCTAATGGCTAATAAAGATCTACTAAACGTTTTTTTCCTCAGTTCTACTGGAAATGTGAGAAAACTCTATCAGACAGCCCGCAGCCTACTTTTAACCTTGAGTGTATTTTGCTAATATTCAAAAAGTTGATTCAGAATACAGATTCCATGATAAAGAAGATTTTGGAAATGCAGCAGTATGTTCCATCACAAAGTATGTGGGAATATAATAGATTTAATAAATAAGGCTAAAGCCAAAGAGGAGGTGGTAAAAGAGAGGCATGAACTTGTTTAAGGTATAATGGTCAGAACTGCCAACTGATTTTTAAAGTGTCTTTGAAGACATTTTCTGATTATTGTTATATTAATTTTACCCATGAAAGTAAAGAGAGCTTTTTGGCGTCTGGCAATTTTTTGTATTGAAAAATGAGAAGTTTTAAAAGACCTGTTACAGTGGCTGTGTGTAGCTAATGGTTATAGTTACCGCACCTTTTGAAACTGTTTTATTAACTATTGATTGGAGTCTCTATAGAATAATAATATCAGCTAGAGAAAGACTCCAATGTTTTGGGTTTATGTTGTGGTACATCACTGCCATTGGTTAGTCAGTGTTGTTTCTGTATCTTCAGTCATAAGTCAATGGCTCATATGTGTAAAAGAAGAATGGTTGCAGGGTGGCAAGCAATGCCATTAATTCTAGCCAGCCCAGATTCTGGTTTGACTAGCAATTTGGGAAGATAGTTAACTGACCAGTAGGAACAGCAAATTATTTCCTTAACTATTGCCAAGCCAGGCCTCTAATGTATTTTCCCTGAATGCACCTTGTTAGTAAACGATACCATGTTTTACGTTGCTTAGGACCTCATAATTCTCAGTAGGACAAGTAAAATACGAACAACAGTATCCAGTTGCTCATTCTCAGATGCTAAAAGAACCGGCTACAAGGGTAAGGGAATAAATTTTAGTTTTCCTGTGCAGTCACTGCATAGCTTCCCTGAGAGCAGATTAGGAATGCTTCACCAACTCCCTGAAAACATATTTGCTTAAATCACATCTCAATGCAAAGTTGTGATACTATTCAGATACTGTCTAAGAACAGAGGAACTCCAAATCTCTTGAAGGCTGCAGTTTGAAGTGCAAAGATAACAGTGGGAATACAAAATCCATAATTGTGGGAAGAACAGAACAGCCACCTCCAGCAATTTAAGGCTGGTTTCGTTCTTGGGTTGCCTTTTGTGCTGTCATGTGTTTCAGTTCTGAACATTTATTCCACACATTCCTGGAGCTGTTTTCTGTACCCTTCCTGCATCCATCCAGTATGAATACCCAGAGCTTGCTAAACACATCCATAAAATGTGTCATACAATATGCAAGCAGTAGCTGCTTTCTTGTGACAGAATTGCTGCTCCATTTGATATAATTCATCACATTGATCTGTGCTGAACAGGCAGCCAATTTAGATGACTAGTGGAAAAATGGTGAAGTCAAGATATTTGAAAGCATCTCATTGCAGATTGCAGGCACACTTTACACCTTTTTTACTCCATTTTGAAGCCCACCGCTCACTTTTGAAGGAGAATCTATCTGATTTGGTCTAACATATGTAAGCTGAAAAAAACAGTCTCTATTAGCTGACATCTTATGCTAAACTAAATAGGGCTTTCTCCTGCATGCTTAGCATGTTCCTTAGCATTTCTGTAGCCCAAGCAACTTGCCCTCTTCCAAACAATACCTAGGAATGATTTGAAGGGCAGCACACCCCAGCTGCTCTTCTCAGTTGGCAGTATAGATGAAACCGGGCTGTTTTGGAGGAAGCCAGTTCAGCCTTACAGACATGGGCCATAATACAGCAGTTGAACTTAAGATCAGAGGATAACCTTGGCCCATTTTATTTAAAAGTATGAATGCAGACAAGCTGAGTAGTAATAGCTAAGTGTTTTGCTCAGTACTTCACTATCTACACTCCTATTCAGCTTTGGAAGACTAAAAATGTGATGCTATCTTCGGAATATAGCTGTCAGGCTAAGTCTTCTGAAAGATTAAGACAGTAACTTTACCTCCTGTGAATATCTTGCCTCCCTTCCTGTACAGCTACCAACCTGCTGGTGTTGAAGTGTTTTACTTTATCACCTACCTTATAATTATTTTATTCATTTCTCTTAGAAATGAAATATAATTTATTTATGTAAGTGTATAAATCAACATTTTAAAATGTTCTTTTTTTCAGTGTACCTATTTGGCAGTATCTTAGAAGTAACCTCATGTTCAGATTCTGATTTTGCTCGTTGAGGTGAGACTTCCATCTCAACATTTTCTCTCTGGCAACTTATTCTCTCATTACAAACATATGACTAGAAGAATTTAGATGCCAGAATTTTGTCTAGTGAAAGTCTGATGGGCTTGAGGTAATAATGGCTACTAATGACTGTGGACCATAGAACTCACTTCAGCTGTCAGGAAGGTTTCTCCATTTCAGAATAGGCTGTGGACGTATGTGGATACCTGAGTGGATATTACACTAAAAGCAAAACCACAGAAGTTCAGTATTCCATGTGGTCTGAAAAATTCTACAAATCCAGTTTTTTTATCCTCAGGTAACACCAAATGCATCTAATCTTATTTTAGAACCCTGTATTTAATGGAGAATGAACCAGAAGTCACTTTTCTTGCTTGCATCAGTGCTCATCTACATTGTAGAAATGAATGAAGTTCTTCAAGTGTTGGCTTCCCATTCCTACCTCTAATCCAAACTGCAGAATTAGCAGCAATTCATTGCCCATAAAATAAGTTGCCCACACTGCCAAACAACTTCAACACTCCCCCAAAACTAAGATTATAGTCTAAACCCTGCAGGATGGTGCAGCCTTGCTCAAATGTTTTCAGCTGTAAATCTTGCCCTTAGAATCTGCTCTTGCCAAAGTCTAATTCCTGAATTTTACCCTAATCCTAGGTTTAACGCCATACCTAAGGAAAACGTAAGCTTCTAATTCTGGCAAATAACATTGTTCATTCAAACTAGATGGGCCCCTACATTACCAAATATCTACTTAGCATTTTGGTTACAGTTCAGTTCAAACAATGCATAATTTTTAATTGAACAGTTATTATATGCATTTTACTGACAAAAGGTTGCTTCATTCCTATGGTCTATTTAAAATTTCCTTAAAAATGAAACAGAACAGAGCAAAACAAAACCAAACTCCACAAGCCTACTCCTTGGTATCAGTACTTAGTTTCACTACCAAGAAGGCAAAGGATTCAGCCATGACCAACTGGAATAAAGAACGTCTGGTCAAAACTAATACTAGCTATCTTCCAAAAACTTTGCAGCCACCATGAAGATGTTGATTACAGATTTACAACCATATAAGGGCAAACTCTCAGTCATGATCCTAAGTTCTTCTTAGAGCCTTCTATGGCTTGGTATCTCTGACTTTTAGATGATGATATCCGAAATTTCCCACCCAACTACAGGAAATTAATTTCTATGAGGATGAAAATTTCACTGCTAGGTAACACCACTCAGTGCAGAACGAAGACATATGTCTCTTCAGCAGTGCACGCTACCACAGAAACTTCACCAGTCCTCTGCTTTCTGCCACTGTCTTTCTGTAGAATGTAACGTTAAATGTAAGGAATATGGACCTTTGTTCAAGGTATAATGATAACTTCCTAAAAATAAATAAATAAAAAATCTAGCTGAATTATGTTCTTATAAGGCACCTTAAGCCTTGGGCTCTTATTTGTCCTTAATTTACCCCTCCATAACATACAGCTGTTTGTTTGCAGGCTACATACAATACAGTGAGTTGAATTATTTTTAGGTGTTACTGGAAATACATACAAAAGAGAACAGATATTATTATTTGTATATCCCTAACTGGAAGACTTCCAATACTGTATTTACAGCTTCTGAGTATCTCATAGGATTTGTAGGGTTAATTAGCAACTTCAGATGAACTAACTTGAGCAATGCATTTTTCTCCCCTTATAGTTTCCTTTTGAGGGATATTCACATTTTGCTTTTATTCTTCAGTGTTGTTATTCACACTACCTATTCGCTTGATTATCATTCAATTTTTTATGTGAATCCTCTCCTTTGAGGAATATCCAAGTTTTGACAGACATTTTTCTACCAGTCTTAAGGGAAATCTGACGGACAATTGGAGCACGAAAACAGTCACATTGGTGTTGCAGAGAGAAATTGTGTTACACTAATCTTACACCCACTGGGGATTTTAAAACTTTAGCTTTAATGAAATAGATGCAAGAAATCTTGGTGACATTCGCTGGTAAAGAGAAGACAGCTCATAAACATGCATGTTTCTTGCATGAAGTACAGTGCCCTCTTTTGTAATTTAACAGAAACCACTTCTGATGCTTGTTGATGGAAAAAGACTATGGTACTGTGTTCAGAAATGTGGTGGTGTTTTAAGCTGCTACCAGACTCTTCCTCCTTGTCCATAGCTCTTTATAGCTGCTTGGCTAGACGTCAGTGACATGGAGAACTGAGTCAACAGAACAAAACAGACCGTGTAAGCACACCTAATCTGCTTCAGTACAAAGTAAGTTTAATTTACAATTGTAAAATTGTTATGGAGTTAATTAATTTTTTTTATCTATTGTTTTCTTTGGTACAAACCTTTCTTACACATCAGCCTGGTATATAGATATACAACAAAGGGCAGGTCAATATGATAATACTGTGTTCTAGAAATCTCCAAGTTTGCACTTGTTATGCTGATGCAGTCATACAACTCCTTATGCCAAAATCATTTAAGGCAGCTGTGCTCATTAAGCTGTTCTCCATTGCACCCAATATAGCCATATCCTAAGGGAGTTTAAGACCAGTGAAGTACACATAAAAATGTTCCATGCAACAATAAGTTTGTGTATATATGTCACTGGGACAATATAGATTTAATCAAAATAATTTTCTTACGTGTCTTACGAGTGAGAGAGATGTTACCATATTAGCAAAAATCATCAATGACCAGACTTTCCATCCAGGAAAAAAATGCAGTAGCTTGACATTTTGCTTTTATTTCACATTAGCACAGAAATAATGAAAATACACTATTTTTGTAGCAACTGACATCTTAAAAATGTAATGTACTGATGGACTTAATGTACTGATGATCCATGGTTGCAAGATCAATAGTCAGGTTGTATTAGTCCAGAGGACAGATGTGTGTCCCTGGTCAGTCTGATGAAAAATCAAAACACACCAGCTCATGTGAAGTCTTCATTTGCTATCTCAAGAAATGTTTATGAAAAGTTTTTACTAATTTTGCCACACAAGTGACAAGTTGCCTACAGCTCATAAAATATCATACTGCTTGCTGAATACTAAATTATTTTCCTTTCATAATGAATAAAATTTTATTTTTAGTATGAATATGAAAGATCTAGCATGTTTTTGTTGTTTTTTTTTAATATGGGAATATTTTCAGCTTTCATGCGTATTTCACCTATGTGATTTAAAGCATGGGAGACAGAAGGCACTGAGAACTGTTGTTTTGAGCTGTGAAATTTTGATATTGAATCTATTTTAGATCTTGCCTAATGTTTTTGTTTTCAAGTTTATGTTTATAAGTGCTTTGCTTGCTGTTTTGGCAACACCTGACACATTTCACAACAAGATGTTTTTTCTCCTGTTTTTTTCTGATGTAATGGGAACAGAAAGGATCAAAGAGCAGGTTCTCATTATTAATGGATCAAATGGATTCTTTTCCCTTCAGGGATAGTTCTTTAATGTCCAAATATTTGTCAGTTAGCATCTTATGCTGGACATTTATTTTATGGGCTGAACTATTTGTGTTGCATTTTCATGTAAATTAACACAACTAAAATGATATGCCACAGGGTATGGGGAAAAATACACCACGTCAAAGAAGTGTTGACATCTGCCTCGGCCGGCAGCATCTGTCCATTTCAGAATCCAGGATGACTGCCAGAACTTCATTGGTCTTCATGTGTTGATATTGACACCAGGCATCAGAAGAAGAAACTTAGCAATGCATAGAATTAGATGGTAAAAAGGCACTTAACAGAGAGTCTCCCTAATTCATCATTTTAAAACCACTCTGAATGTTTAAACGCATGCCTGTAAGGCAAAGTATTAGTCACAAGGACCTCAGAAAGCTCAGAGCTGTAAAATGAAATGCATCACCCAATAGAAAATTGCATGAAGTTCAGAATATAAACATGCTTTTACACTTAGAGCTGAAATTCAGCTGCATAGTTGTCATTTAAATATGAAATACAACTTTGCAACTTGAGTTTGTAAACCAGTGGACAATTTTACACATCAAGGTAGAAAACCTACATGACAGAAGATATCATGAGATTAAACTGGAAGGAAGATTATATTGTGGAACAAACTGATATTTCATTGACAATTATTACATGTTCCGGCTATGAATACCTACTCTTCATCTGAATCTTTTAAACATTTTTGGATTTAAAGAGCCAAATCTTTGGGTGAGTAAATCTTTCCAAGTGCTATGGCAAAGTTGTACTCTATTGCCTCGCAAAGTGCTTTGGCAGAGTACAAATAAAATAAAATCTAATACCTCTGAACTAACGCTACCTTTTGTACATACCTTAATTTAATTTCCCTAACACTAGTTCATGCCACCACAAAATAATTTGAGAACGGCTACAAGGACAAATTAAACTTTTAGGGGATGGACTTACGTTGTTGTTCCAAGGGAAATTTCTCTTCACAAATCTTGCCAGACTTGGTATACAACATACTGTAAATATTTTAATTTTATTTGATTTTTTAAATTGATATAGTATAAGGAAAAATAGCCATACTGTATACAGAACTGATTGTCTATAGAGGAAAATACACATTTGAAATAAAAAGGCATTGTGTGAAATTTGGAGATTCTACAACCTATCAGGCCAACCTCTTCTAATGCTTGGTTACCCTTACATTAAAAAGCGTTTTCCCTTATACACAGCCTGAACATCTCTTGTTTCAACTTGAACCTGATGACCCTCACCCTCCCATCCTGCACCACTGCGAGGAACCCATATCCATCTCTTTGATGACCCCTCGTGGGTGCTGGTGGTCTGTTAGGTGCCCCCAAAGCCATCGGTTTTCCAGCCTGACCCAGCCCAGCTCCCCCAGCACCTCCTCGTGGGGCCAGTGCTCCGGCCCCAGTGCTTTGGGTCCTCCCCTGAGGTCCTTCCAGTTTGTCTGTCTCTTTCCTGTGTTGGAGCCCCAAACTGGACGCAGTATCTAGATGTGGTCTGACAAGTGCCACTCATCAGGGTATAATCCCTTCCTTTGATCTACAGGCCGTGCCGCTGTCCATACACCCCAGGAGCTGGTGGGCACCTCTGCTGCCAGCACAAACCACGGGCTCATGTTCCGCCTGAAGCCCACCCCCCCCCAGGGCCCTTCCGCAGAGCTGCTCCCCAGACCCCTCTGCACCACAGCTTCCCACTGGAGAGGCTCTGCTCTCCCAGCCGCTTTGCTTTTGCTGTGTTTGTCTTTAAAATGTTTGAATAAAACTGGTTTGTTCCTCCTCTTCTATTTTGTTTTTTTTCTATTTTCTTCTCCCTCTTTTATTTTCCTAGAGATAATTGCTAAAAATGAATATTTTGTTCAGTTTTAGAATATAAAAACTGCTTTTTCCCTATTAAAATTGTAGGATTCATTTTATTTCATTTCAGAGGGAAATATTTCTTTGGTTAGAATAGTTTCTGTAATGACTGATTTTAAAATTTAAAGTTTTATTTGTTTTGAAGTGGAACTCTGTTTTACTCAGTAATAAAGGGTAACTTTTCATACCAGTTTATTTGAGACTAAATAGATATTACATGTTTGTTAGACTGGATTTCACACAGATAGGATCCACTGCTTCCAAACTGTTAATAATAACTGTTTAGATTACTCAAAACTAACACTGAAAAGCAAGGTCAATTGTATTTTATCTTTCTGGCACTTAAGAGAAATCTATTTTTGTTGAAAAATCTGGTCTACATCCATCTCAGAGAGATTCTTAAGGCTGTGCTAGAAGAAACAATTATTAGGCCTACAGCACATAGTTAAAAGAAATTTTGTGTAAGTAAATGTGCTACAATGCAGCTTTATGGGGTTTTATAATAACTCTATAATCAACTTTATATTCCAATCACTTTAATTCCCTTCGTGTAAATGGAATATTGAAAACATTCATTACATTATCAACTGACCAGCAGGGAAGTTACAATGCGGTGATTGTATAATTGCTTTAATTGATCCTTTTGAAGTAATATTGTGTGCATCATAATTTGTACCACAATCTGATATGAAATTACTTGTGATTATTACCAGAAAGATTTTGGATTAGCGCTTTATTTTTTACTTCTTCACCGAAATCTCTCATTTGTAGCAATGAAATCAATATAGGACATTAACCTCTATGCCTCATTTTAATGATTTCTTACCTACCACTCTGCCTCTTGCCTAAAGCAGACAAGTGCGTTAAAAACGCTCTCAACACACCACAAAAAAAAAAAAAAAGTATTTCTTGCTGTCCTATTTTATATTCTTCACTACAATATGTGCAAAAAGATAATTATCAACTCAGTATATTAGAGGGACCAAGGAGAAAAATGCATAAGCATGTTCATTTTACAGGGAGTAAAGCTATCTAGAAAAAAACTTGTTACTATATCCATGAACAAGGCTTCTCACAAACGCCCCAAATTTATATGTCTGTCCTGCACAGTGAACTGACCAGCTCTTCGCATTCCACTGCCCCCGTCACCATCACCAGCCTGGCCCTGTTCTCCCAGTGGGTGCTGCAGGGTGGGCCCCAGTTAGCTAAGGCATGTTGGATGCGTATCCTCTGTTTATTTTCAGGTTAGCGCTTCCAATATTTTGTCAGCCATAAAGGTGCATTTCCACTGCCTTGTTTTCTGTCAACACTCCTTTATTTTCTTGGAGTGGTCCCATGCTTATGTTGTGGGATTGTGTCATCTGTCTCAGGATCCGTCCTAGAGCCCCACTACTAAGAGTCAGTAGTAGAGTAAATCCTACTTGGTTCTTCCACAATCTCTTTGTCTTACCAGGGAGGCAACTCAATTACAAGGGAGTTACAAGCTCAAGTTACAAGGTCAGGAAATAGTATTTCCTGAGAGATTCATCATCTCTTTCGAATTACAGTAGGATTTCAGAAATGCAAAAGAAGTATCTGGGGTAACCAAGTTACATTCTTGGCATCTAGTAGAGATTTTATATAGATTAGCAGATGATCCTTAAGAGAAAAGTTAACAAGTCTCATTAGGACAGGAAAAAATGATTCACAGAAAGCAGGCATATATTAATATATTAGGGAGGTATATACTAGTAGTATTGATGTTAGACTGAGGGTAAAGAAAAAACTAGTACTTGTTTGTGAGTAGGAAAGTAACAAATTTTCTAATCTTCTCTTCTGCATATGGCTGAAGAAAACAGTTGGATGTTTACTACTTGTCTGCAATAATTAGAAATATGAAGTTTCTGAAATTGCATGAGGATACATTTCCTTTTGTTGATGTGAGAACAATTTGTTTCAAAAATATCATTAGAATGATATTTAGCATAATAGTACCTTTCTAGTAGGAGGGACTAATAAAAAAAAGAATTGAAAAAATAATGTCTGCATTTATTAAAAATGAAATTACTTGGTGATTAACCTAATAATTCTTAAAACATAGGAATAACAGATTAAATTAAGTATTCCTTACAGTTCTTGTTGTCAAACTGTATTAACACATACAGTTCAAAATATAGAACAACTTATTTCAAAAATTTGACAAGCATTAACCTTGTCTTGTCTACTTTTATGCAATATTAATACCCATGCCCATGATATAATGGAGTTTTACTTTGAGAATTATGCTTCATAACACTGTTGATGTCATTGTTTGCAATAATGCATGAAAGCAGATGTTTGTAGCTAGGCAAAATATAACTTTTTCTCACCTGCTGGAGTTGGAAGTAAAAGGTTTATTGTAGCTTTAGTAAAGTTAATATTTGTAATAGACACACAATTTCATCTAGCCTACTTTAAACACCTGTAGCACAGATATCTGATGTAGACACCATAGATATCTAGGACAGTCAATGGCAAGAAACAAGTACCATTAGGACAGATACCATCCAATTCTAAAATTCAGTGGTGCCTATTTCTACTGAAAGGGTATACAATTCACTTGATTTATTACAGTAAAAAAACCCACATTTGATTAATCCCTTTCATTTATTTATTTAGCTTTCCTTACTTATGTGTGTACATCCTTTTAATATTCTGAGTTTATAATATCTTTGAACAACCTCTTGTTTCAGTCCTGATATCAAAAGTCTTTTCAAATAATATGTTCTTTTGAAGTTCATACCAGAAAATGGAAAATTTTGTCATGGAGGGACTTGATTCAGTGAAATTCAAACAAAGACCTGGGTTTGAGAAGATCAAGAATATTACAGAGAATAGTATCCTCCAAATGGATTCAGTAAAATTATTTTTATGACATTTGCTTAGGATTATAAAATACAGAAAATTTAAAATAAAATTTAAAATAGGTAATAATTTAAAATAAGTCCAGACAGCAAACCCAGGACTAAAACAGATGGAAGTAGTCATTAGCTTTTCTTTAGCTTTTTAGCAATGGCAGCTATAGCATAGAATATTCTCCCATCTTCTCTACCCTAAATAGTTATTAGTTTATATATTGGCTTGTGACTGACCTTTTCTTGCACAGATTTAGCTGAAAACCAAGCTGTGCTTTAGGATAACTAGGTGTAAGGCATGAATAATGGTGCCCATCTAAACCACAGACTCACAGAATCACAGAACAGTTAAATTCAGAAGGTGAAACGAGGTTCATTTAGCCCAAAGTCCATGCTCAGAACAGGGTCGCCTACAGCAGGTTGCTCAGGGCCACGTATGGTCAAGCATTTAATGACAGTATCCAATACTGGCCCTGCTTCCACGTCTTGTATACTTCCTTTTTATTTCTGTCCCTTTTGTCAAAAGGTTGGTCATCCATGCAGACATCCCGCCACCTTTGCTAGACCTCCTGCACCTCCAGATGGACTGGTGCTGATCTTGGAGGAGGTGACCTTGAAATTCAAGCAGCTGTCCTCTTCTCCCTAGGATTGTACTCCATGGGAATCTTCCAAGCAGGTCCCTGAGAGGCCACAGTCTGCTTTTCTGTGTCCAGGGCTGTGACCTTGCTTTTTGCCTTGTTTCTTCCTCTCAGGATCCTGAACTCCACCATCTCATGGTTGCTGCAGCCCAGCCTTCATATTACCAACCAGTTGTTCCTTGATTGTAAGTATCAGCAGACACCCCCTTCATCAGCTCCTCAGTCACCTGATTCTGTGATATAACAAACATGCTTTTATGTTTTAATTTCTTTATAATGTCATAACTGTAGGAAAATATGGCAGGAACAGTAGTGAAGAAGTTAAACAGTCAATGAACTTCCCTTTGTTGTAGCAAACATGAGCCAAACTTTCACAATTTAGTTGTTTAAATGTCAAATATCATTTAAATAAAACTGTGCTTTAGTAGATATGGCAAATGAACATGGGGGAGTATTTTCAACAACTCATTTTTATATACTACATCACTTACTGTTAATAATTTTTTTCAAATGAATTCACAAAACACCATAGGGATTAAACCAAGGAAAAATAAAAACAAAATGTAAAAAATTGTTTCTTTCATTTCTGGAAAAAAAACACTATTGGGATTAATCAATTTAATGTGAAATATCTACAACTCACAGACAGATAATATGTACATAAACTTCATTAGTTCTGACAACGAATTGCATTCTCTCCTATATGACATCAGTTTTGATTTACATTGATACTTGATAAAGTTTCAATTTTGCCAAAGTTTTGGAAGCTTGAAAGCCCAAGAGGATGAATTCAGGACGGAATGTCAATAGTTTTCTTCTCTGGTTGAGTTATGCTAAATGTGACTAGGTATATGTCAAGGTGATTTACCAAGGACTAATTGCAGCTAACCAACTCGATTGCATCCTACAATGAAATGACTAGCTCCGTGAATAAGTGGAGAGCGTTGTTTACTTTGGGGTGTGTGTCGACCTTAGCAAGGCCTTCAGTCCTTGCTCTTAGTGCAATTAACAGCTGGATGCTACTAGTATTCCTCAAGTGTCAATACTCTTCTTCCTCAAGAGGCCTATAATGGGAGGAGCATCATGACCTTGCCTTGATCAAGAGGTGAGTGACTGAGTAGGATGAGCTATAGCCAACGACACGGCAAGGCTCGCCTGAGCGTCAGGAGCCTTAGCATGGGCATAGAACAGGAGAGCAACACCTGAAACTGCTGGAAAGGGGTAGCGTGACTCGTCATGAACTGATCTGAAGGGTGTCATGAGGCAACACGTAGCTGTAAAACCCTCAGTAGTGGAGATGGGGAAAGCGTTGTCAGGCAGCGGCTTGACACCGCCTACAGGCAAAGGAAAGTGGGGAAGGGTTACGTGTTGCTGCCCAGCAATATGTGTGCATGCATGTGTGAGTGTAAAGCTGGCCCTGACAAAGCCTATCCCTCTCTCCGTCTGTTTAATAAATCGACCTTAGAAGTGTCATGTTGCCTGCTGTTCCTTTTCTTGCCAAGAGAAGGCTGATAATGTTTAGTATTTTTATTAATGATCTAGACAATAGATTCAGGTGCACCCTTGGCACCCAGAATGTCTCACTCACAGTATTTAATTTGGATACACACAGGGTTTAGTATTTCACAAATAATTTATTTTACATACAGAAATGATTAATACCTACAGTTTTTATCAATATGTAGGTCTTAGGTGCTTGAAACTTAAATTAGTGATTGATTACCTTTTTTGATGTTGCATTCATCTTCTACTTAATGACTTTTTTTCTTAATGTTAGATGAATATATTACAAATGCATCTCCTATTTCACAGCTTGCTTATTTATTTATTTCATTTCAAATGAGAAGTCAAAGGCAATGCAGGCAAAACAGAAGACTTCTCAGAAGAGCATAAGAACATGACATGAGAATAAATATTCAGCCGTATGACCTCAGTCTATGTTGTAGGCTCCACTGGAAGCTCTGTTATGCATCCTGTTGCATGCTATCCACATACAAAAATTCAAAGGCACATAAAGCAATGAATTTAGAAATGAGAATGTTATCAGTGTCAGTTTCTCTCTAGGAAAGTATTGTGTGTCATCTTCAGTTGTACTAAGACCTAATGAACCAACCAGTCTCTTCCCCTATGAGCTCATGCCTTAAAGAGGCACCATATTATAGTTGCTGATATGAAAGTGCAGAAAATAAAAAAAAAAACACCACCACAACCTATGAGCATAAATATTTAGGCTGCAATTCTGTATTTTCTCCTAATATAGTACAAAAACCCTATGAGTCATAGCTAATATCTTTTGAACTATTCACTAAACAGATGAAGACAATGATATGTCCATTCTTTAAGAGGGAAAAATGCCTTTCTTATTTTGATTTGTTATGTAATTAAACATGAAAATTTACCACTGAAGTGCTCTGAAAAAACCAAACGTATTTTTAAAGCAGGACCTTTGTAAAATGTTCATGTTAATCATTAAGCATGTAAAAACACTGATATGTTTTCTTCATTTCAAAGATGAATTGTCAGTCAAGTTCAGATGACAAAATATGTCATACATTCAGAGCCACAGCATGTGTATTCAGTTGTCTCAAATCACAGACTATTTTCTATTGACACTTTGAGAACTTAATTAATATAACTTAATTATGAAACACAAGCTGAGTTAATTGTTCAAAACACATGCAGATGAAAGTAATACAAAAGTTTGCCTATGAAGCTACTACAGAATGACTAAACTCTGCAGGCTGTGGAGTACTCTGTGCTCAGCATCAGGTCACTTAGAGCACTTAGAGCAAATTCTCGGATCTGATCAAGATCCCACTGAAGTCGGTGGCAGTCTCTCCATGGACTTCATTCATATTTGGCTTCAGTATAATTCAAGTATACTCTATTTACTTTTCATCATTAGATAGCTGGATACCTTCTGGAATCAAAGCATTTAACTGACAGGTAGAATAACTTCAACTGGTATGTAGAATGACACCAGCCTTCTTCAGCTTTCCTGAGAAATCCATATCTATTATTTGGTTTCAGTTTTTCTGTCTGATTCCCTCTAATACATTTTATTAATATATTTGGTTACCAAAGAGGGACTGCATTTGGATTTTATCACTCTGAAGGAAGCTGAAACTCCTCCAGGCATATTCCTCTGCCACTCTTTCAACACCAGCCAACAGATGAATTCACTGTTTCAGGTAGATAGAGTCCTAACCTGACTCTGGTTTAGTGAACCGAGAGTCTGACTATCAAATGGAGCATTACAGAGCACACAAAGGATTTGGGGCTTTCTGTTTTTACACAACTCTTGGTTAGTTGGTTGGTCAGCAGGGTTTCACTGTAGCTGCATTGTACCCCATTTTTTTAATTGGAAGACCTATAGAGGCCTACTGCTGCAGGTCAAGTTAGTTTTGGCTTACTAGGAACTTTCTGAAGAACTACTTCATCAGAGAAGAGGCTTTCTACCGGGAATAAAAAGGCTTCTTAAGGACTCTCTTTGATGTGTGACTGAGCCATGACCTTCCCTTTGCTTCACGTTCACAGTTAGGATCTGAAGCTCACACGTGCACCCATTTAAACAAGGTCACAGTGTAGAAAGCACAGAGAGAATTCAGTACAGACTAAATACCTGGGTATTAACCTAATTTCTCAGAGTAATAGTCGCAATTCCAAGATCCAATTCCTCATTAAAGATAAGTCAGTGTTTAGGATAGCCTTTATGAATGTGCAAAAGACAGGTTCAAGACCGTGCTGGTATTAATTCAAATGGAAAACTTGATGATGAATCTTCCACCTCAAATGAAGGTATCTAAAGTACAGCTTCTCTACACCAGTGTCCTGACTGATGTCAGAAGTTCCGTGTTTCAGTCGTGATATCGGACAATAAAAATTATGACATAGCATAATTTTTTTTCAGGGACAAGAGAATCATTGATGACATCTCTAATTTCTTAGTAGCAGTCATTTGAACAGAATATTCTTCCATTCATCGCTTTTCATCAAACCGAAATATCTTCATTCTGTGCAAATAGTATACTGCTTCCCAGAAGCTGGTGTCTCATCCCAACCTCTCAGTTACACCTGACAGCTGTGCCCTTCATCAAGATTACAGCTCCTTTCTCTCATTTCTTTCTCATATTATAAATTCTATGCGATATTTTGTAAAGCTGAATCATATTTCTTCCCACTACCATTTTTGCTTTCATCCACACACACATAAATTGTGTGGATAAAATATCACAGAGATAGAGTAGCATCAATGTGTTAACCTATGTCTCAGCAATAATTCTATATTCTCACTCAGTCTGTCTCAAAGATTTTATAGTATTTAATGCTTTCTTCTTTGTTCTTCAAATGGCAGGTCCATTTAAGTGCAGTCAGATTTCATAAAGCACAGACAATCCAGTTACTTTTCAATATGTTTCTGTCAGTGCTTAATAAACACTAGCTAACGAATAAAATTATGAAAAGATGAAGCTGACTTCAACATATTAACATGTATTTTTAAATGAGTTTTCAGTGCAGATTTGTAAGAAACTATACAGATGTGTTTTATCATGTCTTTAATGATTTTCAAACAATGTTCTTTGTATATTGCAAATGCAGCTATAATGTAGTGAATGTCTACTCTGTGCCTAATGGAACTTCTGGCAATCTAATGCAGAGACTGAAAAATATTTTAGATTTGCAATAGATCACAGGGCACTTTGTTGACATCCAAAGGAGTTGCTTCAGTGGATTCCCAAAAGTCATAAAGTTAAAAAGCTGAAGAAATCTTCTCTTCATCCCTCCTGCTGTTTGGATCACAAGTGAAAGCGGCAGAGAAGAAGGATGGCTACCAGTGCATTAGGTAGAGAGTGTGTGGAGGATATAGGTGTTACAAAAGTATGGATTCTGTACTCATTACTCAGACTGCACAGTCCGCTAAGGAGCATATTAAAAAAAAAAAAAAAAGTGTATTTGAGAAAAGTGATACAGAATAAGTATGAAAAAAAAAATCTGTTATGAAACAGGAAGTTTCTCTGAGCTGTGGCTGTTAGAATTCCAAGAGAAACAATTAGGCTATGTACTAACTTTATAGGCCTTTAAAAGGCACATGATCAATATCAGTGTATGTTACTTACCTTAAAAATTCCGCTTGCTGGTTTCTACATAGTTACTTCAGTTACCATATATAAATAGGCTTTGAAATATTTCTCCTTTGAGGATTCCATCAAGTGTAATCTCAGAAATAATAACAGTTGCACCTAAAAATAAAAATAATACCATACTGGTCAAAAAATCTCTAAAACAGTAGTAATCTGAAAGAAATGGGACAAAGGTTCTTCAGTGATGACATAGCAAAAAAATAGAGAAAAACTGAGAGGAAAAAAGAAGATAAGAGATACCAGTAACAGTTAGAAGGAAAAATTAATGACCTGTAAAGAACATTAAATAAGAAGAAAATAAAATTGCATGGAAGGGAATAGGAAGGAACAGAAACACAGACCTACTGCATCACAGATGTGAACAGGAAGACAGCAGCACGTTTTAAAAATGTAATACAGCATTGTGCAAATTCTTGTTTTGATACTTCACTGAATACAAGAAAAAATAAATTCATTTTTAAAAAGTAAAGAAAATAAAAGAACACCATTTACAACTACAGTATCTACAGTTCTGTAGACAGGATTCAGTCTGAATCTCTCGTGCTTCAGGATAACCATTTACTGCCTTGGTTTAAAAAAAAAGCCTCCCTGTTTGGGCAGATTACACATAATTCTCACATTGTGGAAACATTTCTCACCCTTCTAGACAACGTGAGGGATTAGTCTGATACAGAATACTGAACAAAGTAGATTAATGATACAGTCCAGTGTGACTGTCTCTCTAATATATACATAGTTGGAGTATTTGATCATGCTCCCACTCTACAGCATTGCATAAATCAAGTACAGCTCACTAGTAGTGAAGGATCACTAAAGGAATCAGACTCAGATGGTCCAATGATCTTAAAGGAAGAAGAGTTAGTGGACAGTGATTACCACCAGTGTTAACGATTGCCATTATTCACTTCCTTGCTGAAACAACTGTATGGCCTGCTCCAGAAGCTCACATTTTAAAAATGAAACCTGAACTTTATAAAATGTATAAAATAATTATCTAATTTCTACAAATTGGAAATGACACTAATCTATTTAAAAGACAGCTCAGGACGTCTTTCATGTTAACATAAAAAAATATAATTTTTTAAAAAAACAGAAATACTGCTTCTTTTAGTTAATCACAGAGGATATCACTTTATTTCAGAATTTACGGAAATCTCAGCCGCAAATAAAACTGCAATGTTCACTCATGTTGTTCTGATTATACAACCTACGTGCAAAGGACTGTTCTACAGTGAAAATTTGAAAATAAATCTGACTCCTATAACTACATAGAATAACCTTATTATTTGTTTATCTGTATTTAAATGGCTCAAGTTAATGACTGCTGACTTGTTCGGTGCTGAGGAACTGCTGTTCCTGTTTCATCTTTTAATTATTACTGATCTTCCGTATTCCTAACCCACAAACTGCCTGGCTCATTCCCCTAAACATAATAGGCAAAAATCTCATCAGGGAGAAAACCAAAAGCACAGTTTCACTGAAGGAAGAGGAGTACTTAGTTTCCTAATCACTGACGGCAGCATACACTGCTCCCAGTTGATAGCGTAGCTGATAGGACCATCTTCCCGTCTAAATCAATGACATTTTATCCTAGTACTCTTGTACTAGTCACCTTCCAATCTCTTCTGATCTCACTGAATTAAAATAAGTAGTCAGCTCACATGGTAGCCACTTCTGTAACAAAAAGTAGAGAATAAGAAAAAATACTGTAGACATGCAAATCAAGAAGCTTATACAGAACCAGTACCGCCTATATTTCATTAATATAACTTCTAAAAAACCTATGGCAAGTAGTTGACCTTCCTATAAATATGTACACCTTCAGAAAATCTGAATTTTAGGGTGTAAGGGTGTTGTTAATTTTAAAGTTATGTATTTTCATTTTCTGTAGCTCTGGTATAAAATAAATAACAGTGTCAGATGTGAGAAAAATGAAATGCAGCTTTCAATTTACCTCCTGCATTTTCCTCCCCTACCCTGTATTTCTCACAGTACTGTAGATTTACGTCGCTATTTTTTCTTCTTTTTTCTTTCCCTCCATCCTTACTTTATTAGCTTAAAAGTCAAAAGCTAAAGGATAACAAAAACTGATATGTAAATCAAATTATCCCCATTTTGGCTAATAATATTTTCCTTTGCTGACATGTTGAAGACTCTGGAAAAAGTGCTAAGTATTGGAGAAGAGGAACACAATGTGATAAGTGTAATGATCTTAGAGAAATTGTTAGCAGTTTTCCAGTATAATTATTTTTTTAATCTGTTGGGGTTGTTCCATTCCATACCAACTTTTGTTAAAAAATAAAATTCTGAAATAACAACTTGAGATCATTGCAGTGCAGCTACTGTTGTTGCTACTGCAGTCTGAATAGCATTCCTCTCCCACTTTGTACTGCATTAACAGTATTGTGGGAAGAAAAAAAATATATTGTTGTCCTTTCTCCTTATAGATTGTTGTTTCACAGTCCTCGTTTGTCCCTGACCTGCTATTTCAATGGTAAAATAGACTGGTCTAGAACTAGAACTAGTCCCTAGGGACTAGTCTAGGGACTCCGTGGTTCTTCTCTGCGAGCTACCAGTGCCTTCACTGCGCGTTGTAACACACGGCAGTTACCGTATGCACGGACGAGCCCTGAAAGCTGAGACCGGGACCAATGCTCCTGATACCTTTTAGACCACCGCTCCAGCCACCAGGATGGAGCGGTCTTCTCAGTCCTCGCTCCCATCTTTCCCTTTACCCCTGGAAACAATGGGGTAGGAATAGGAAACTATTCTACCTGAACTACCTTGGTGGTCTCCTGAGAATAGCGTTTCTCTCCAGAATCAGAGAAAAATTAAACTAAAGGAGTGCACAGATCACTGAAACAGTATCTCCCTTCTCTTCCTCAGTCCATACCAAGAAAATCAACGAACACTCTTGAAGAAAGACCATCATGTCACGTCCTTCAAGATGGACTGGAAGAGCAACGTCTGGTTTCTGCGCCTGGACTGTGCTGTCTGAGTCAGGGAGGGAAGGCAGGGGCAAGGCTGTCACACCCAGGGGACAGGCAGTGCCCCGGCCGGGGCAGAACTGGGAGGATCGATCCTACCACGCTTTTTCATCTTAGGAGCCTATGAAATATAGTTACCTGCAGGATTTGCAGTGAGCTGAACCGTAATTCTCAAAACCACTGTTAAGCTGAGAAATCTTTCCTATTTGTTTGTTTAGTTTCATTCTATCTGAAAAACAATTTTAAAAAACCAAACCATTCCATCTGAAAAACATTTTTTTCAAAGTCAGTTCCCTTAACTGTCCCTAGAATGGGGAAACATACTCAAAGTTACATAATTTCGTAACAAGCTATTTTTGGTTTAACTTTAGCATATCTTTTAGATTATTTAACTACAGAATGCTTTACCTACAGAACATCTTTCTTTGATATCTTAACAGTTTTTGACCCTATTCTTTAGTTGAGAAATTACAGCTGACTTATTTTTCAGAAACAAATTGAACACAGCTCAGTAATGACAGGACTGATTTTTTCTGTGTCCATAGTCATTTGTATGCTTTTATTGGCTTTTCATTTTTATATTTTTGGGTTTGTAATGAGGCATATCATACATATAAGTACTAATTATGAGCTTTTTTGCTTTCATATAAATCTTAAATTTTAAGGAGGAAATCAAGAACATGTACAAACATGTGCTAACAATATCTTCATTATTTCAATTATGTCTCAAAGAAAAAGAACGCAGGTTCAGTCTATGGCAGATTACAATTTATCAGTTTCTCAGATCTCTTTTTTTAAACAACTTCAGTCATCCTAACTAATCATTTTTGTCAGAAAGATTGGTTGTGATCCCTTTTTTATTTTTATTGCTTCCTTTAGTAAAAATAAACACTGATCAATTCTTCTGTACTTCATATCTTATTTTCCCATATTAGTCCTCCAAATATATTTAGAGGAAATATGTTGAGTGGGATGCATCTCACCAACTATTGTCTTCCACATATTAAAGGACCACTTTACATTCGCTTTATAATTAGAGATCTCTCTTATTAGGATAAACTAAAGCTCTTAATGATTAATGACCACAGAAATACCTATTATTTTTTAATCCCACATATTAAGGTTGTGCATTCAGAAAAATGCTTGCTACGTGTTGATTTTACACAGCTCAGTGTAGAAGTCTTAACCTTGGTCTCCATATCCTTATGTAAAACCAGTGCTACATCACTCTGCTATAATTTTGCCCATACATCTCTGGTAATGCTGTCATCAGCCCCAACAGATCCTGCTTTCACAAACTTACCAAGTTCTTCTGAATCCTCCCTACAAACTGTACACAGCTCTTTTACATTGAGAAAAATATGAAGCAAATTCATGTAAGATAGAAAGACTGCAAAAGAATGGAATTGTCTTTGTAATGCTTACACATCTCTTACTGTACTGATTTCTAATTTATGATGAACAAAGAAACCTTATTACATTCAGAGACTCTAAAAGAAGAGAGAAAAGAAATTGTGGAGACTGCTTTTCCATATGAGAGTTGTAAGGAAAAAAATCAATTTGATTTGATAAGTGGAGCATGCTAATAAATATAGTACTTATACTAGATACCTTTCAAAGCTTACATGTGTTATTATTTCTACCCCTCTCTATTATTATTATTAGATTGCCTGTTGTTAATAACAGAAAAAGAATTAGCCATTTTATGCAAGAACACTGAATCATTTGAGATCAAGAAAATTTTTTGTGCCATCCTTCAAAAGTAAAAAGTCTCCTAAAGGTCCATTCTTATAGTATCACTGGAATTAACTATAATTAAAGTTGAAATATCCAAACTTCTGAATAGTTAAGGCATTAATTAGCAAGAGAGTTAAAAAAAGATGATGCTGAAATTTTTGAAAGGACATTAGCACCTTAACTACTATTTCCCTCTAATGGTAGATAAATATTCAGGATTTTTCAGATACTTTGTGTCCCATACAGAATTGGATCATCATAATCAGATTTTACAGTTTACTACTGTACGAGTGTTTATTGGATCTGAAATTATTTCCCAGTACTGCAGTCAAATCCAGGACCCCAAATTGGCTTCTACCCAATACTTCAGACTTTCCTAGGGAACCAGAACCTTAATTTAAAAAAGTATGGATTCTATTATCTGGGATGACAATACCTTCATGAGTGATTTTAGCTTCAAAATTCTTAGGCACATTTAAATAAGTTCAAAATATAAAGTCCCTAGAGATTTAGTAGTAGTAGTAGTAGTAGTTCCTAACTGCATACAGTTTTCAGAATATCTTTGTTCTTTTTCTGTAGTTGAAGGCATGGAATCCTCTTCCCAGAATCACAGACTGCTTGGGGTTGGAAAGGACCCTGAGGGGTCATCTTGTCCAATCCTCTTCATGGCATAAAAAAATTTTCTCTGTTGTAGTATACCATGCTGCTTGGAGATTAAATGAATCCAATCCAATTGACTGGTTGCTTTGCAAATGGAATGTATTTGATTAATATGGCTAAGATGAAACACAGAAAATAAAATAAACAAAAATGAGTAAAATGTGGAAGAGCAATCTGAATACAGAACTCCACTATATTAGGTAAGCACCTTCATAATTAGATTGCAAAGTAAGATTTCATTTCAAACATTTACTTTCTTGACCACAGTGCTGCCAAGTGACACAACTTGAACAAGAAAAACTAAGAACAGTCCCCTTATATTCTTCCTTGACCTCTCATGGCTCAAATTTTAATTTGGAAAACATTCCATATACACCTCCCATGCATACTATTTTACATCCACTTGTCCTAAACACATTGTTATCCAGTTATCTTGCCTTTGTTTATTTCTTTGAGAGTGATTTTTTTTTTTAATCAGTCATCTAACACTCTTTACATACTCAATAAAAGACAAAAAGCCTAAAACCTCACATGGGGTTAACAATTCAAGTCCCCAGATCTATTGCTAAAACACTATGCTTCATAGCACTTAAGTCTTACACAATGTGCAACATTTGAGTCCAAGGTTCCTCCAAGAGAAAACAGCATCATACAAATTTTAACAAATTTTTTGCAAGACAGGGTACCAGAATTTCTGCAGCTAATACATTCTGAGAACAGCTTTTTCTTACTTTTTCAATATAAAAGTGGGCTATTTTTCTAACAAATTAAAAAATAACAATCTGATTTTTCTTTCCCTCCTACAGTTTGTGAAATTCTTTAATTTTCAGCATGCTATTGAAACACCAAACACAAAAGCAAAAAGAACATGCCTTGCTGCATGGGGGAACTGCATTCTGCATTCATCTTCTGGGGCGATAATGTGTCTTGACAATGTTATTGGGTTGGTGCTTTGTTGTTGTTGTTGTCTGGGGTGTTGGGAGGTTGTTTGTTTGTCTGTTTGTTTTTCTTTAAGACATATACCAATTTTAATAAATCTAAATAATAAACAAATGAACATATTACATGAATGATGTTTTAGCTAATCAGTAGCTTAAGTGCCATTTATAATATCTTTTCACTTTCATTTATTTAAATTCTAACATCAGTTGTAGCTGCAGTAATTAGGTTGAATTTTGAAGTGTCACTCCCTCCACAGTCAATTTTCACTACCCTTATTCCATATATCAATTCACAAGGAGCACGGAGGGTACTGAAAGAAAAACCCTAGTTTGCTTCAAAAGAAGCCAATTAACAAATCTCATTTAGTGCTAATTGCGACAGCAGTCCTCATCATAGTTTAATCAACACCTTGCTAAAGCAATCTAAAAGAAAGAAAAAAGATAGACATTGATTTCACTCACAAACAGGACTGTATTGACATATTTCAAACTCTGAACATCTTACATTCCCAACAGGCTGGAGTGGTTCCTTTCCATACAAACTGTTCTACAAAACCCAGAGGTTTTAGCCTTAAGAAAATAAGGACGCATCTGATGTATTCTCCGAAGACACTAACGCACAAAGCTGTAAGTTGTATTGAATTCCTTCCAGTGGTATATTTTTAGAATTTATTCCACTGTCCTAGCTATAAATCTTGACTTTATATACAGATTCCTTTTATCTCTCAAAGTCAAATCAGCTAATCACATCTTTCTGCATGTTATTATTGGCCTATACAAGAAAACATTAAAAAAAGCTAAGCAAAAAGTTCATTATGTGTGAGTGCATCCTTCTTTAAAAGCCATTGGCCATTCATAGCTGTGGCTGCCATTCAGATCCAGACTAAAAAGCTGCAGTTGACCAGCCATCTGAGTTGCTCCAAGCCAGAAGTTTTCACATTTCACAAATGCACTAGTCAGTTCACTGTGGTGCTGTGAAGCTCTGAATTACCGCTCTGTATGTTGGGCTTAAAACTGTAAGACAGTTTTTTTTGTTGGTTTTTTTTGGTGTCCTTAAAGGGTTAGTAATAGACGTTGAATAGTGAAACACAGTTATATATGACATCAATGACATGTACTAACTGTCTGTAATAAAACTTGATACCACTTTTCCACCTGTTAACATGGCTTCCTTCTGAGGAAGAAGATGATGTTCTTTAAGTAATACCTGCATAAAGATATTAAATCCTTTAGTAGGATACACTGAAGAAAGAACTGAAATGAATTGCCTGTCCTTCAAAAGTCTGTGAGTCTTTCTGACCATTGAATAAGTCAACATAATTGCGGAAGACCTGATGTTATTTAGATACATAAATTTCCATTTTAAAAGCTTTCAAGCAGAACAGCTGCATTCAACCCTATTCTACATTCAATCCAATCCCATTTTAATTCTGATTGGGCTTTCAACCTGAAAACATAAAATCCACAATTAAAATTAACTTCATGATAAAACCCCACAAGATGCACAGTAATGAAAGGATCAATATAACATTTATAGTTACAAGACATTTCCATGAGTAAAATCAAGATATAAAATGCAGGGTTATTCAAACCTGAAATCTGGTTTCCCAATA
Organism: Elanus axillaris; assembly: GCA_026212715.1. Taxonomy (NCBI): domain Eukaryota; kingdom Metazoa; phylum Chordata; class Aves; order Accipitriformes; family Accipitridae; genus Elanus; species Elanus axillaris. The sequence goes on from JANZLQ010000060.1 coordinate 13,838,821, forward strand.
CAGTTCACAACTGACCCAGAACATATTTATTAACCTTGAAATTTACTTAATATCTGTAAAATGTTAATAAAAATCCCTGGTTTCAGAGGATTTACAGGTTTTTTCCTTCGCCTCCAACATGGCCTTTCTTAAAAATGCCTAGTTTTTTCTTCTAAAACTACAGTACAAGATTAATCTTTCACAGTTCAGTGGCCACTTTTGAACATTTTAGTTTTGTGAACTGTCTGCCATTTTGTTGATTTTAATATTATCTGAGGGAGGGGAGGGTGGCTTTTTTTTGGTTGGTTGGTTCGTTGGTTGGTTGCTTGCTTGCTTGGGGTTTTTTGTCGTTATTTTTTTTTTCCTCATTCTAGTTATTTTGACTGCTTCTTTTTAGAACACCTGCAAACTTTTTTTTTAGCTCACTTAGCATCCAAAAGACCAATACAATTTCCTGTGGAAGAATAATTTGCCAGAAGTAGCAAAGACAAGATATGGATCAGAACGACATGTGACAGAATAATCAAAAGCTGTCTTTTGTTTAAAAAGCCAGTCACATGAATACATAAATGTCATCCCAGTGTTTGCACTCAGTCTTAAATTCAACCCTACATGGCACTGCTTTTCTGCCTGCTAGAATCCTAAGCTACTGCAACATGCCATCGTCTGCCTGACCTGCTGAGTTCAGTACCCCTTTACTCCATATAGAGTATGGTGTTTTTGTCATATATGTATTTTTGTCATATGGTGTTCCCATTCTTCTTTTATTCCACTACACCAGGAAGAAAGAAGTCACCAGTGCAGTCAACATGTTTTTCTTCTAGATTAACTCAGTGGCTAATTCATTCAGGCTCATTTCACTCTCTGTGTCTGTGTCCTAGTCACTTCATTACATATTGAAGCTGGGGGCAAGAATCTATGGAATAAAGAGAATTTATGTCCTCTTTCTATTTTAGCAGCCGTAGCCACATCCCAAAAACCTCAGCACCACAAACAGCACACAACACAAGGCCAACCTGCCCTCATGATCATGGTATGTCCACTTCTAGGTGGGACAGCTGTAGAAGACAACAGTGAAAATCTAGACAATAAAAATATGGAAGAATTGATTTCCAGTGAATCAATATTAAATTAGCTTATGCAAACCTGTCAAAAACAAAAACACCAAACCAAACCAAAAAAGCCATTTGGTCTGTTTCCAGCTTTTCCTTGCTATGTGAAATCTTCGCACAGATCAGTGGAGCTTACTCCTATCATTCTCCCAAGAAAGTTTATGCAAAACCAAATTTCAGAGACTTAGCAATAGTTTATGCTGATCAGCAGCAATATTTCCTGACATAGTGGATCGTAACACCAGCACTTTTAAAGAAATGCTGGGCACCATTGTTGTTTCTCAAACTGGGTAATTAGCAATTTGTGCCCATTGGTGCATCACTATGAAGGAAATTTCAAATTACATGGATATGCCACTCTGAAATTGGTACAAAAAGACTGTCTTGGAGCAATGAGAGTATTTGTGGATTCTTTTAATAGAGGTAGTCCAGATTTGGGATACAGGTAATTAAGAAAATATTAAAGAAGTGTTGTTCTAAAGTCTTTTCTGGTCACCCAATATTTCAAACTACCTTGTTCATAAATTTCAGTCACAACAAAAACGTTACCTTGAAGAAATTTTCTTTCATGCTAGAATAATGGGATTTTGGCTTACAATGTACATTACATAATATTTGTAATGAACTAAAGCATTGAATAAAGAAGTATCATCATACTTCCTACACCCATGAGTTTCTTTGAAAGCAAAATTAAATATAAATTATTACTCATCATTTTTATGGACACATTTTTGACTCAATGTCTCACTGAAAACAAAAATCTAGCTTTACAACTATATTATAATTGGAGGACTAAATTGCTTGGTAAAGTAAAAAAATTAGGATCTCCTACATCAATACTATATATCAATTCTCTTCTTCCACAGAATTTAATTATTTTGGCTCCTTTTTTTTTTAGTTGACTGTTTATTCTACTTTATCTCATTAGCAATAAACATTTTCCCATTTTACAACACTAAAGGATGAATCTGTTTTTTAACCACTGAATTGTTGTAGTTGTCCTCTCCAGCTGACTGCCAACTAGTAAAACCTCAGGGTTTAGGGGTACTTAATAAAGCAACAGAAATAGTTGTCAACCTGTCAATTATATATACCTTAAAGGAAAAGATTGAATGTAGAAAGAGCTGTGACAGAGGCTGATAACTGGGCAAACAAAGAGGCTTCTGATCAGCTGGGCTTGGATTGGGCTTGCATTTTTAATTTGTGTTTTTAAGCAATCCATTACTCCTTCAAAGCCATATATCATATTAATGGATATTATATATATCCCTATCATATCTATCTCCTCTTTAATGTGGTTAAACTGCAGACTTGTGGTGGTTAATTCAGCTATGAACTGTGGCTTCTGTACTGAAAAGCAGTGGAAACTCTTCTTGCAAACTAATTGACGGGTTGAAGAGGGAATACTCAGTTGATGAGAATTGGCTGGGAGGCTGAAGACTGTAACAAGAAAGATAACACTTTTGGGCAGCAAAAGAAAAAAAGGGCCCTATCCTTCAGTCATCTTAATCTGTGATACAGAGCTGAGATGGAGTTTTGTCTTTCTGTAGCACAGGAGGCAGCAGACAACAAGCAGCAAGTGGTGTTTTGCCAAGCAGATAGAACATCAGCACGTGAAAGACATCATCTTTCTTATTATTGCAAAACTGATATATCTCTGGCCATGCATAGAGCAGTAATTCTTAATACTGATAGAAATTTTATATTGGAAATCCAGGTGGTCTCGACAGAGAGTAAGCAGGACTGAGAGACTTTTTGTACTCAATACCGATGGTGACCGTCACCTGAGCTCTGCCACCACCAATCATTTGTGAATCCAGCCTCAGAAGACAGGGCGAATCATTTGGGGCCTACCTCATGCAAGTTAAAGCAGGCTCTCCAAGTCATAAATTAGTCTTATTGTCCAATGTAACAATCAGAAGTAGCATTATAGGTGAGAATCTAGCTTGTAACACTCAATCACATATTATCAATGTATATGAACACAGAAGAACCTTCATGGAGAAATGAAGGAATCAAATTTGAAATTTTTTCTTAAATTCTGTGTAGAGGGTGTCAGAACATAAGGGAAACACCAAAAAGCTGACCATGCTAAAAATGTAAATCTCAGCTTTGTTCACATTTGCCAGTGGAATATGTGTATCATCAGAAATCACAGTTGATAAAGGGAAAAAATTAAGTAATTTTGAAATAGCAATTTGTACATTAAAAAGGCAGATTGCAAGAACTGCAATGAACGGTTAAATATGAAAATGAATGATTTATCTGAGTACCATACTTTCTTTATTTTATCCTACTTCTTACCTTTTTAATGACCTCTGTTCTGCGGGTAATGTATGCTTGGTGTTTCTGCATTAAAAAAAATGATGCATGCATTGCCATGGTCATAATGAACACATTTTTAGTACAAAAGCCATCATACTGAACTATAAAGTTAGCAATGAAAAACATGTCTCAAAATCTTGTATGAAATGGCACTAGATAAGACAATCTAAAGCCTATTCTTTTAAGGATTTTAAAGATCTTTTCCCAAATGGAAATTTTAGTTCTGCATTATGTAATATTTACTAAAGTCCTTGTTTAAAAAAAAAACATATTTTTCTATTAAAGAGTATAAACAGCTTATAGTAAACAAGAAGGAAATTAATAGCTGGCAAGTTGAGAGACTCTATCTGTGTCGGTAACGTAGAATGAAAATGTAAGTAAAAGGTTACATTAAATAACAGACTTCCTGAAGAAAACCTGGAAATGACATTTTTTTCCCCAAGAGTCTCTGTATTTGTAGTGATCCATAATGAGGAAAGTATTCCTGTATGCAACTAATCTATTTGCTTCCTATGTTAGAAGAAAAAAATAATGAGCATTAGAAATATAGGTGTGATAGGTTGACCATGGCTGGATGCCAGGTGCCCACCAAAGCCGTTCTATCACTCCTCTCTCCTTTGCTGGACAGGGGAGAGAAAAATATAACAAAGGGCTTGTGGGTTGAGATAAGGACAGGAGAGATCATTCACCGATCACCGTCACGGGCAAAACAGACTCAGCTTGGGGAAATTAACTCAGTTTATTACAAATCAAAATGGAGTAGGGTAATGAGAAATAAAACCAGATCTCACAACACCTTCCCT